>SJYV01025867.1:536980-572215 GCA_006410875.1 Neotragus pygmaeus | reverse complement strand
ACACACACACACACACACACACACACACACACACACATATACACACACACACACAAATAGGTAAGCTACAAGAGAAACCCGTACCTCTCTCTCAAAAGAAGGTGACCTGGCCTGAAACAATCCTTTTCTTTGGCTAGTCACTTCTATGCCCTAACCTCCTCCTAGAACCACCACCCCTGCCCCCTGCATTTTGCACAACTCCTAAGAGCAACCTTACACGGAAGGACACTTGATTCATGAATTGTTTAATAAGGCCAATTAAAATTTCAAGTTTATTCAGCTGAAGTTTGTTTCTTAACAACATCTACCCTTTCCCCTCTCTCTGCTTCTGCAGTTTATTAGATGACACTGCTGTCACGGCTGGGGAATTAGGAAGCTGCTTTTATCTACAGATAATTTAGGTAGAGGCTAGGAAGAGGGGTTTTCCAGTGTCTACGTCTCAGTTAACATGCCATGACAGAGCAGCAGATCACATAAAGAGCAGGGGTAGTTTTGAGGAATTATTTGATGCCACTTCTGATGGTAAGAAACAGTGATAAATATTAAATATGTGACACTGATTTCACTCCCTGGGATCTAGACACAATTTTTCATAGCATACGTTTTTAACCTTTGTAGCCCTAAAATATTTCTTTCAAAACATGGATTTGACTATGATCAAATGTAGGCAACCATAGATTGTATGACATCAAATGATTTATTTAAAAGGGAAATTATTTCTGAGACTCTACAGTGAACAAAACATTTGTTTAGGTATTGAAATAGTTTGACTTCAAGGAAAGACCTGTTCATGAAGCAAATACAGGAAAAAATCAATAAAGGAAAATAATTTTGATTTTTTTTTCATTTGTGACTAATTTTGTATGGCAGTTAAAAAAATACTTGCTAAAACAGCTCATACAACTCAATAGCATATATGAAATGAATCACCAGTCCAGGTTCGATGCATGATACTGGATGCTNCAATAAAGGAAAATAATTTTGATTTTTTTTTCATTTGTGACTAATTTTGTATGGCAGTTAAAAAAATACTTGCTAAAACAGCTCATACAACTCAATAGCATATATGAAATGAATCACCAGTCCAGGTTCGATGCATGATACTGGATGCTTGGGGCTGGTGCACTGAGACGACCCAGAGGCATGGTGTGGGGAGGGAGGAGGGAGGGGGTTTCAGGATAGGGAACACGTGTATACCTGTGGCAGATTCATGTTGATGTATGGCAAAAACCAATACACAATATTGTAAAGTAATTAACCTCCAATTAAAATAAATAAATTTATACTTAAAAAAAAAACCAGTCCAATCAAAAGATGGGCAGGAGACCTAAATGGATATTTTTCCAAAAAAGACATGGTCAATAGTCACATGAAAAGACATTCACCATCACTAATCAAAAAAAAACAAACAAAACACTACAATAAGGTACCAACTCATACCATTCAGAATGGCCATCATTAAAAGGTCTACAAATAACAAATGCTGGAGAGAGTGTAAAGAAAAGGGAACTCTCCTACACAGTTGGCAGGAATATAAATTGGTACAGCCACTGTGGAGAATAGTATGGAGATTCCTCAAAAAAACTAAACATAGAGTTGCCTTATGATCCAGCAATCCAATTCCTGGGCATATATCCAGACAAGACTATAATTCAAAAAGACACATGCACCCCTATGTTCATAGCAACACTATTCACAATAGCCAAGACATGGAAACAATCTAAATGTCCACTGATAGATGAATAAATAAAAAAGATGTGATCCATATATATGATGGCATCCTATCATACTAACTGAAGTAAGTTAGAAAGAGAAAGACAAATACCATATGCTATCACTTACATGTGGAATCCAAAATATGACACAAATGAACGTATCTATGAAACCGAAAACGGACTCACAGACAGAGAACAGACTCATGATTAGCAAGGGGGTGGGAGTAGAGAAGGATGGATTAGGAGTGTGGGATTAGCCAATACAAACTGTTATACACAGAATAGATAAACAACAAAGACCTACTCTACAGCACAGGGAACTATATTCAACGTCTTGTGATAAATCATAATGGAAAAGAATACAAAAAAGAATGTGTATATATACATATATATATGTATAGCTGAATCATTTTGCTGTACAGTAGAAATTAACACAACATTGTAAATCAACTATACTTCAATAAAATGAAAATTTTAAGTGATCCATCTGAAATATTATTCAAAGAATATGATTTCAAAATCCTTATATGTCTTTAGAATAACACAAGATGTATTTTTCAAAAGAAAACATTTTAAGAACATAAAATACCTAACTGAAGAATCTGTTATGTGGATTTGGAAAAAAATCAGTTGCTTGAATTTTATGGGAAGGAGATTCAAATTGTTTGCTTGTGTCTTAATCTAGAATACAAATTGATATTTCTATAACAACAGAGGTTTGAAACTATTTTTTAAAATCTTATGACTAAATATGTCCTAAGATTCAGTCTACACATCGTTCACCTACCCTCAAAAAAAATTCTCAGCAAAAGCCAAAATGAAGGAAAGCCAAATAAACATGATCCAATGTAACATTGCTTTTTACATTCTTACTTATTTTTTAACCTCTATTTACCTGCAGTAGCTTAGCATTCTTAGGGAAACATTTTAGCTAAAATTTCCTAAGGCAGCACTGATATATACAGGCAGAAGTGACTATTATCTCAGCTATAAGAAATGTCTTCATGCTCGTATGTCCGGGATAACATCTCCTTATGTCCAGGACTTTGGGTCTTGAACAGACCAGACTTGTCAAATGAAAATGGACACATTATAGTCGCCAGAGATTCCTGAGTTGAAATGACAGTTATTAACAGCAAACTTCTTAAATGGCCCTATTATGTCAGAGACCAAACTTCCAATTTTGATAGGAAACTAGTGTAAAAAAAAAATGCACTGAAGTTATTCTTTTAGTGACTGAAATTTGTAAATCATGGTGTTCCAAAAATGCAAATTATCCACAAATGCTCATTATTAGTAAGAATTGTATTGAACCATCTGTTTTTGGGAACCTTTCCATTTCATTTTAAAAATGCAGAATGAATCATGCACATTCCCTGTTTTCCAGTTTCTCAAAGAGGATTGAATAGTCAGTAAAACATAATTCCAAGACTATTTTAAATCCCCCCCCCCAGTTGCAGGGGCTAGCTTCACCTGTGATTCTATATGGATCAACAATCGACAGGAAGCAATGTCCTGTGTACTGGACACGCAATAAGCCTCCACCGTCTTCTATTCCATCAGCTGCTGTGACTACCAGCTCTGCCTGAGCCCTGGCTGAATTCTGACAAACATCCCCCTAAGGCCCCCTCTGCTTCTATGGGGCCTTCCTCAGTGACTTCTCCAGGAGAATCAATGGGATACAAGTGTCCTGACATGCATATGCAGAAATGCAAGACTTCTTAGGGTGACCCTTTGAACAGAAACGGGATTCAGTCAATGAGTGTTTCTCCTTTCCACCCTAAGCTGATGATAATGCTGCTTATTCAGCTTCTCAGAGGCTTGTTACCATGGATCTGGCAACCAGCCACACTCAACAAACTTTGTAGCATCAGCATGAAAATGCATGCTCCTCCTCTTTTGCCTCCCTCCCTTTCACTCACTCTTGCTTCCTTTGGGAACAGCACACCCACCCTCCGTCCCAGACTCTGCTTTCAGAGGAACCCAGAATAGGACTTGGACAAAGAAGAACTTGTCATGAGTCATGAGCAACCGTGGAATGAGTTAAAGTAAAACAGAAGAAAATAAGCAAGAAATGAAATTCTTTTATCAAAGAGGAAAGGAAATATTAGATAAAGGAAATAGAGTCCAGCTGAAGAACTTGAGAGTAAATATTTTAATCACTCTGAGCAGTGATAAGACTCTGACGAGCTAGTCATCTGACTCTGAGGTTCCTGTGCTGTAAATCTTTTTTACTGAAAAGCTCTTGAAAAACAAAACTCATTAGAGAGTTAAGGTAATGGTTCTCCTCCAAATTGTCTAGTATTCGCTTTTATTGCTGTGTTACTGCCAGCAGTACTGAGAGTGCTGCGTCACTGCAGCAGCAAATGGGTGGATCACTGTCTTCCCCCAGAGATAAATGAAGCAACACTGTGGTAAAAAGCGCTTGGTTTCAGGAGGTGAACAGTTGGATCTTTAATTACAAAGGACTGAAATCCATTACAACACGACGGGGAGTGTGTTTAATTTGCAGAAAGAGAGAAATAGCTGGGGTTTGTGACTTAAATGACCTTAACACAAAAACCCAACAGTCCCCACTTCTGAAGGGCATGTACAACCTCTACTCTGAAAACACAGACAGGTTGTGAGATAAGGAACTGCTTCCTCTTGAAAAATTGAATGAGAAAAGGATGACACATAATATCACTGTTGTCTGTGAGATTTACTCTCATGTGTTCTGCTTTACAGCTCAGTGAAATGCTGAAACCTTGACTTGTTTGTAGAAATAGAGCTATATTAGAAAGCAAGTGGATACTATATGGAATCTGTGGTTTTTTAAGTTTGCTTTCTTTCCAAAATATGTCACATCTCTGGGGTTTTGTTTTGCTAGATTTTGGGGGGGTTTTTTAAGGAAAGCAATATGCTTTTTATCTTAAACAAGTAGTTTGCACAGCACCCTACCTTAGTAAGGACACCAAGAAATGCTGTGATTACGGTTGCCAGAGGAGAATGGGAGAAAGGGAGTTAGGGAGTTTGAGACCAGCGTCCAATACTGTGGCCACCTGATGTGAAGAAATGACTCCTTAGAAAAGACCCTGATGCTGGGAAAGATTGAAGGCAGGAGAAGAGGGTGGCAGAGGATGAGATGGCTGGATGGCATCACCGACTTGATGCGCATGCGTTTGATTAAGCTCCAGGAGTTGGTGATGGACAGGGAGGCCTGGCGTGCTACAGTCCATGGGGTCGCAAAGAGTCAGACACGACTGAGCTACTGAACTGAATTGATGTATGCACTGCTATATTGAAAAAGGATAAGAAACAAGGTCCTACAGTATAGCACAGGGAACTCTGGTCAATGTTGTGTGGCAGCCTGGATGGCAGGGGTGTTCAGGGGAGAATGGATCCATGCATATGTGTGGCTGAGTCCCTTTGCTGTCCATCTGAAACTATCGTAATATTGTTAATTGGTGGTATGTGCACGCTAAGTTGCTTCAGATGTGTCCAACTCTTTGCGATCCCATGGGCTGTACCCTACCAGGTGCCTATGTCCATGGGGATTTTCTAGGCAAGAATACTGAAGTGGATTGCCATGCCCTTTTCCAAGAGATCTTTCCAAGCTGCATCTCTTATGTCTCCTGCATTGGCAGGTGGGTTCTTTATCAGTAGGGTCACCTGGGAAGCCTATACTCCAATATAAAATAGAGAGTTTAAAAAAAAAGAACACTGTGAAAACATCTAACTCTCTTTACCTCAAGTTCTGAGGATGCTACTGTGAGCCTCTGGTAAATAGTAATAAAGTTTTTCCCTCAACAACGTCTTGGTCCTCAGCTGAACAAATGGAAACAGGCTCCTCAAGAGAGTCCTAGCATTCAACACCCTCAGTCCGCAATTCTAAAGGAATCCAAAATGGCCTTCGTTTTGGATTGTAATATTTGGTGCTATGAGGCCATTGAGAGGTAGAGACAAACATTTCCAATGCTTGCTGTTTTCTTCCACAGGAAAAGTAGAGATATCAATGAAAATTCAGCCCCGTGCCAACTCCTCATTCAGTTTCCCCCAGGACAAGGGAATCACTGAGTAAACACAGCAAGCATGCCAGAGGCTCCACCCTGGCCTCCCTCCTCTTTCTGGGTGCAGACTGCCCAGAGGGACTGTCTAGTGTGCTCTATGAGAGCTCTGTGGAATTTCATTTTAAGGTGATTCAAGAACTCCCTACCACCTCCAATCACCACTCTCCTCTTCCAAGGAAATTCAGATCTCAAATTCATTTTAAAGACAATCTAAAAACTACTTTTAATGATACCAACAGACATTTAGCTAAGTGTTTTCAAAGAAATTATTGAGTTTGCCTACCTTGTTTAATTCACAATTTTAAACAAAATATTTAAAGGTTGCATTGCAAAAATCCACATAATTTACATGTGTATTTCTTAGAAAGAGAAAGAACACAGAAAAACCCATAAACAAATGTTCATAGCATTTGTCATTTTATTTGCAATAGCCAAAGACTGAAAACAAACCACATGTTTTCTGATGGACAAATGGTGAAATAAACTGTGGTACATCCATGCCATGGAATACGACCCAACAACAAAAAGGTATGCATTACTGAAACACAGAACAATTTGGAAATGACACTGGAGAAAATGTGCTGAGTGAAAAAGCCAATCTAAAAGGTTACATATTGTGTGATTCTATTTATATAGAATCTTAAAATAATCTTCTTAAAATAACAGATCATAGAAATGGAGAAGAGATTAGGTTTTGCCTAAGGCTAGGGATGGGAGTCTGAAAAGGCAATGGCAACCCACTCCAGTACTCTTGCCTGGAAAATCCCATGGACAGAGGAGCCTGGTGGGCTGCAGTCCATGGGGTCGCTAAGAGTTGGATACGACTGAGCGACTTTACTTTCACTTTTCCCTTTCATGCATTGGAGAAGGAAATGGCAACCCACTCCAGTCTTCTTGCCTGGAGAATCCCAGGGACAGAGGAGCCTGGTGGGCTGCCATCTATGGGGTGGCACAGAGTCGGACACGACTAAAGCGACTTAGCAGCAGCAGCAGGGATGGGAGTAGAGTGTGGGAGCAAGGTATAAAAGGGTAACGTGAGGGATTCTTGTGAAAATAGGACTGTTTTGTATTTTGAATGTAGTAATAAATACACCAACCTGCATATGTGACAAAACTGCATAAAACCAAAGACAGACACACAAAAATACACGAGCTCAGTTGGTAAAGAATCCACCTGCCATGCGGGAGACCTGGGTTTGATCCCTGGGTTGGGAAGATCCTGTGGGGAAGGGAACAGCTACCCACTCCAGTATTCTGGCCTGGAGAAATCAATGGACTGTATAGTCCAGGGGGTCACAAAGAGTCAGACACAACTGAGTGACTTGCACTTTCACAGCTGACCTAGGAACAACGCAAGTGTGAATTACATGGTTGAATTATACTTCAAGTATTTTCAACAAATACAGTATGTACTATAGGGTCAGTGGTTGCTTAAGTCTGAGAATGCAGAACCTCCTTGGATACCGAGGGCTGGCTGGCTGACTATAGAATTTAGAATCCCAGATTCTGGTATCCATGGCGGGTCTTGGAACCAATCCCCCACAGATACCAAAGGACAATTGTACTTGCAAAAATGGGGAATTGTGAATAAAATTAGTGGATTGTATTCTGGTTTTAATACTGTACTACAGTTTTGAAAGATGGTTCCATTAGTTAAACTGGGTGACAAGTACACAGAATGACTTAATGTTATTTCTTACAACTGTACATGAATTTTTTAATTGTTGTTGTTTAGTTGCTAAGTTGTGTCCAACTCCTTTGTAACTCCAAGGATTGTAGCCTGCCAGGCTCCTCCGTCCATGGACTTTTCCAGGCAAGAATACTGGAGTGGGTTGCCATTTCCTTATCCAAGGAATCTTCCTGACCCAGGAATAGAACCCACATCTCCTACATTGGCAGGCAGATTCTTTACCACTGAACCACCAGAGAAGCCAAATCTAAAATTATCTCAGAGTAAAAACTTTGATGGGAAAGGAGGGAAAAATAAAATATACTTTTTAACTCATAGGGCTGATCCCCATTATGATAAAACCACAGAAAAAGAGGTTTCCAAAAATGAAGAACAAAGTACATCCACTTGTATAGATAAAGTTTTTCTCTGTTGCACAGTATATTTTACATATATACAATTATGGTTTTTTATGGATTTTCTAAGAGTGAATAGCCTAGACTTCAAAAAATTTTTTTACTTAACAATTTATAATTCTGTTTCAAACTATTTAATTTTTTAATCAGTTTAAGAAAATCATTTTCATGATTTTACAATGAGAGTCATAACTTTTATTTTTATCTGTTATCTTTGTTTACTGCTACAATGGCATATAGAAAAGTGGAATTCTTTCTTTACCCTATTAAGCTGATCTTCCATTCAAATTCTTAAGACAGAGTTATCTCTATTCCCTCATGACACTACCTAGAACCACGCACTTCTCTTCATTTTCAGAAAATGACATTGGAGAGATGAGCCATTCTAAGTCCCTGACTTACCTCATGCTCCCATCTTGAACACTATGACTCTAGTAAACCAAGATATTTTAATGACTAGAATGTGAGTTGATTTTAATGATATTCATTATAACTTTGAGTTCCCCAAATCCTGTTTCTGAAAGTCAAGTAAAAGCAGATTTTTATCCTTAACAGCCAATCCAAGATTATGCATTGAGTCTTTAATATTCAAAATAACCAGTCAGTGCATTTTACTTCTTTTTATCTACTTGTGATGACTATATCATTAATTAGCTAGAAGGAGGAACAAAACTAAACCCAGGTCAATTATTATGATTTATGTACCTTGATTAGTGCGTGGGAACACAAACAAGACTAACAGCACTCACTGGGATCTAATTTCAAATAATAAGAGACAAACGAGGTAATCTAGACAAGTCTCAACAGGAAACTAGATTTATTAAAAGTAAGAGGAAGACTCAAAATTCTAATCCCAAGAGGCAGTTTAAGTGATCACCATCTAAAAAAAGACTACTTAATCCTATTTTCTGTTTATCTATAATTAAAATTAACCTTTTTCCCCTGAAGACCAAAGAGTGAGGAGAAGAGTGCATGTCATTTAGGGATGTGAAAAAAGAGAAGATGTATTATTTGCTCTCTGATGCGGAATCATTCTAGAGAATATTCCCAACGCTGTGGCGAAGGCCTGACTACTCTTTCTGTTCAGTTTTTTCTGCCTCAATTACTGAATCCTTTCTGGGTTTAATGTTTAACTCATCTGGAATTGTTATTGCTCTAATCTGTAGCATTAATTGCTTCCATACTGTTTGAGATTTTTATCTTACTGTTATTGTCAATTTCCTTTCAGTTGATGATTCTTTTACCTACTGGTCAATCCCGATGAAACACCAGCCTGTAAAACAGCCCACCTCAGTTGACAAATTAATCTGCAAGTCTGATTTCAAAAGCAACAGTTTACAAATTAGACCTTTGCTGTAGACACAAAGATAAATACCTCAAAATCACACATTAATTGGTCTTATTTGGTCTTTCATTTTGGTAAACATAGGTTTTCAAATTTGGTTGCTTGTGACAAGTTTAACTGAGATCACTACACACACGTATGTGCATCCAATATGGTGGCCACATGTGGTAATTGAGGACTTGATATGTAAGTAGTCCAAATTCATATGTGCTACAGTTATAATATATATGCTAGATTTTGAAGACTTAATATAAGAAAATGTCTAACATGTCTCCTTAAAACTTGTCCAGATATTCTCTTCTCATCCTTTTAAAATCACAGGTTTAGTAGTTATGTCACTCTTTTATTTTTCATAAAGATTATTTTTTTCTAAATCAGTTTTTCTGGGGGTTCAATTTTATTAATATTTTTAACAGATAATTTTTAACCTTGTTGATTTTCTCTATTGTTTGCTTATCCAGTCCATTGTCTTTCTTTGGATTTAATTTTAACTTTTTCTAGATTAGGTGGAAACTGCGATTACTGATTTTGGATGACTCTTTAATAATACATGTTTTTAAGCTATAATTTTTCCTGTACACACTCCTTTAGGTACATCATACAAAATATGATATCTCTCTAAGTATCATGTTTTATTTTAATCCTTTGGTGAGGAATTAAATAATTGATGGATGAAATATTGCTACTGGAGAATCATCAATCTGAAATAAGAGAGCTCTTGAGAGTTGTGCTTAGTTTTGTTTTGTTTTTTTCAGTAAAAGTTGTGGTCACACAAAATTAATTCTAAGATTTTCCATATATTATTAATGAATGGAAAAGCTTTAAGAGTTTCACTAAAAGGAAAACCATTAAAACAAGTACATATGCTCTTCCTGAGATATCTCAAAATAGATCTGATAATTAAACTCTTCATTTCCCTTTCATTTGGACTTTTACTCATAATTTTATAGGTGTGCATATAGTTTCTATATTATAGTTTCAGAAATTATATATTGAAAGAGCTGTCATTTGGAAGATTCCATGTACACGTTTCCAAATAATAGAATTTCTTCCGTTCAGATTGCTCCCTAGAAAAACATTCTACATATTCTATCAGTACATTTGCTTTCTTTATGGAGAAGATACTTCAAGTGATATTTTTTGTTTTTTTGTTTTTTTACTTTCAGACACTGATGGCCTTGTGCATAATCATATATTCTGAATCTGGAAATGTAAATTAAAATCCTGCCTGTAACTTTATAGTAATTGTTTTTTATAGTTTCCCCACTTCAGTGTTAATGCTGTGACCTCTATTTCAGTTGGCATCAAAATTTCATTAATAGCTTACTATTTATATTATTCCTTACATATCGCTACAATATATAGCACAGCCAAGTTTTCTCTATTATCCTTGTCTTGCATTTTTCTATAAAGGATAAGAATAATAAGGAAAGAGAAAAGGTACTGACCTGTAATAAACTCCAGTTCTCCTCTCGTTGTACATGTGGTACTTTTTATACAATTGCTTAAAATCCCACTAAAAATTATCACTTTTACTGTTTTATTAATAATAAGACTGTGGTTCAAAGTTGTAANAGGAAAGAGAAAAGGTACTGACCTGTAATAAACTCCAGTTCTCCTCTCGTTGTACATGTGGTACTTTTTATACAATTGCTTAAAATCCCACTAAAAATTATCACTTTTACTGTTTTATTAATAATAAGACTGTGGTTCAAAGTTGTAAGAGGACTAGCTTAAGATTATGTATATAATAAATGGCAGGGATGGAAATGTTCAATCAGTGTTCAATGATTTTTGCCAATACAGAGTTGGTTTCCCCAATTTTTATAAAAACTCTTGCTTCTTAAAATACTTTCTTTGTTTTGTGTATCCCTACCAACTAAAATAAGTTAGTGATTTTTGTTTTTGAAGTAGGTTCTATAATAAAGACTGTAAGTGCATTAAATGTTAATTTTTAAATGTAAATACTCTAAATATTTTGCCCTAGACATTAATATTTATATTGTTTTCCCCTCTAATTACCCATTCTCTACAATGTATCCTAAGAATTTGTTATTGAGATTCCGAAAGTTAAATTCAGGTCATCTTTGTCAACTTTTATTTTCCTTTTGATCTGCTGTACAGAAAGAATACATTTTCCTTATTCAAGGATGAAAAGATGAGTGGTAATCAATAAGGAATCCACAATAGGAACTGCCAGGCAAGCCACATGTACTGCTTCCCCCAGCCATTTGCCTGTCTGCCATCAGTCACGGGCAGTAAGAAAGAGAGGTGCTTCCCACCTGGATGGAAAACAGAGGTGAGGATGTGAGCCTAGCAAAAGGACTCAAAGTTTAGTTGGTTAATTACTTTTTTGTGAAGAAAGAACAAATGAGCACAACTTATCATGCTAATAAACTTTTGCCAAGAGAACAGACTGGTCTAGCAAACACCCTCTTCCAACAACACAAGAGAAGACTCTATACATGGACATCACCAGATGGTCAATACTGAAATCAGATGGATTATATTCTTTGCAGCCAAAGATGGAGAAGCTCTATACAGTCAGCAAAAACATGACCAGGAGCTGACTGTCACTCAGATAACGAACTCCTTATTGCCAAATTCAGACTTAAATTGAAGAAAGAGGGAAAACCATTAGACCATTCAGGTATGACCTAAATCAAATCCCTTATGATTACACAGTGGAAGTGAGAAATCAATTTAAGGGACTAGATCTGACAGAGTACCTGACGAACTATGGACAGAGGTTCATGACATTCTACAGGAGACAGGGATCAAGACCATCCCCATGGAAAAGAAATGCAAAAAAGCAAAATGGCTGTCTGAGGAGGCCTTACAAATAGCTGTGAAAAGAAGAGAAGTGAAAAGCAAAGGACAAAAGGAAAGATATTCCCATTTGAATGCAGAGTTCAAGAATAGCAAGGAGAGATAAGAAAGCCTTCCTCAGAGATCAATGCAAATAAATAGAAAGCACCCCCTCAACCCCTGCTATGCTCCACTGTCCAGATCTAGTTGAGAGATTGCAACCCACCTGCAAGAGACACTGGCATATGCACTCTCCCCACATGCCTGCTATTGCCGCTGCTAAGTCACTTCAGTTGTGTCTGATTCTTTGCGACCCCATAGACAGCAGCCCATCAGGCTCCCGAATCCCTGGGATTCTTCAGGCAAGAACACTGGAGTGGGTTGCCATTTCCTTCTCCAATGCATGAAAGTGAAAAGGCAAAGTGAAGTCGCTCAGTCATGTCCGACTCTTAGTGACACCATGGACTGCAGCCTACCAGGCTTCTCCATCCATGGGATTTTCCAGGCAAGAGTACTGGAGTGGGATGCCATTGCCTTCTCCACCCCACATGCCTAGAAATAGGAAAATGTGATCAGGGGACATCTTGCCAGTTTCTGCCACCGTCTGTATGCATCATACACAAATACTCACAACTCTTCCTCACAAACATGAGAACACTCATGTGCCCTCCAAGGGTGTCAGCATAATGGTCATTTATTCCATGAATTCAGCTCCCATCCAGGTGATGCATAGTCTTTTCCTCTTATAAAGCAGCCAACATTTCCCTGAGCTCATGTTTTCCTTATAATACTTAGCCAACATGCATTACTAAGGTTCTTTTTGCCAGTCCCTTCCCCTAGAGCACATTAGAAACATGGTCTGCCTTCCAAGTGTTCTCCAGAATCAGTTATTTTACCTAACAATTTTTTGGTACAACGCCATCCCCTAACTGAGTAATGCTAAAAGCGATGAAAAGAAAATCATGATGTTCTTGGTATTCATGGATAACGATGCTGTTGATGCTATGAGTCACTGCATAACACAATGGTCTCTTCATGACAAATTTCTTTCCAGTGGCAGTATTAAGAGTTGTGTTTTTCTTATCATCTGATTGCTTTTGTCATAAAGACAGTATGAATCACTTTTATCCTCTCCTTTGCTACTATAAAACCAGGTAAGTTTGTGGTAAACTTTCTAAAATGCAATTTGAAAACCTGGACTTAGAAACACAGAGCTTTGGAGAATGAACTTAGCAATTAACCTCCTTGGTTTCATCCTTTTCCTTTTCCTATCTATACTGTTCCATTGTTCCTCATTTTTTTAATACGTATTTGTTTAGTTATCTATTTGATTATTTATTGATCACCCTCTTAGGATAAAGGCTAGGATACAAAAGTAAAGCAAGCAAATATAGGGAAGTTGAGAATTAAAGTCATGACGACTTATAGAATCTCCTGGTTTTGAGTCTCTTTCTCTCTGAAATGCTTCAGTTATAGAATATGAGAAAGTATGGGGAGGGAGGTGGGAGGGGGGGTTCAGGATTGGGAACACGTGTACACCCATGGTGGATTCATGTTGAAGTATGGCAAAACCAATACAATATTGTAAAGTAAAAAATAAATAAATAAAATTTACCAAAGAAGTATATGAGAAAGTATGGAGGGAGAAGTCTTAGAAAGCTTAATTGGTTTTAAAAGTAATGTAGGTCTATTATCTAGGCTAATATTCTCCTTTAAAAAGTGACCTACACTATAGAAGATGCCAGTTGTTTTTAATTTGCTGATGATTGACAAGGGAGGTCAAAAGGTCTCTCACTTTCCCTCTGGAAGGGACAACAGAACAGATGCTCGCACACAGATTAATGGTCCATATATCCCAGTCTCTTGTTGCTCACCAGCTGATAAGAGACATAATTGTCCTTAACAATTGGGCATAATTTATTTCTGCTTAGGTGACTGTTACCTTTTGCAATTAAAGCATAGTGACTGTGGGGTCCTGTTATGGTATCCTAGCAATTTAGCTGAATGTGCAGTTCCTACTCATACTATACATCATGTCTATACAATGCCAGAAAATTGTGTACCAAATAGTTTCAGCTCAGGAAATGTTCTTCTATTCTCATAGAAATCTAGCAAACATCATAAAATAGGTGTTCTGGTCCACTGTGATGAAATACTCTTTCACTGTGGAGTTAAGGCACATATATATATATATACATGTATAACATATATATATAAGGCACACACACACACATATATATACACACACACATACATATGTATGTATTTATCTCTTGGGGGATATATATTTTTGACTTCAGGACGTTACCAGTGCATATACACTTGATATGCAAATTCACCAGCACAAGAAAGTGGTATCAGGGGAAGCACTGATATACCAAGGCATGAACTGTATCATCTGGAACATTCAACCCTGGAAGCATGCCAACAGACTGAATTTCTAGGGTGTGCCCTGGATTGTCACTCCCATGTGACAGATGTTAAACCACATGTCTCCTCCATCGTCTCTAACCCACTAAGCACATGTTCTAGAGCTCTGAGTTTTCTGATGACTCATGATGGGATCTCCCATCATCAGATCCCTCCTCCCTATCTTGTGAATGACTTCTAAAGCTTCCCAAAGATCTAAACTGTCTGTTTTGCTGTTTTAGTCGCTAAGTACAGTCCAACTCTTTTGTGACCCCATGGACTGTAGCCTGTCAGGCTCCTCTGTCCATGGGATCTTCCAGGCAAGAATCCTGAAGTGGGTAGCCATTCCCTTCTCCAGGGGATCTTCCTGACCAGGGATTGAACCTGCATCTCCTGCATTGCCAGCTGAATCCTTTACCAATGAGCCATAAATGAAGCCCCAAACCATCTCTTAGATCTCAGAAAAATCACTAAGACTACATTATTGTTACAACTCTGAGCAATGTATCAAGGAATTAATTTCTTAAGTACGATACAACTCAAGGGAAAAGAATCTTAGTTTTGAATGCAGTATCTTTCAAATGTTCTATTTTTACCATTAGCAGTGAAAAATAAAAGAAAAATGAACACGATCCACGCCATTTCAATAAACAGACTTTTCTTGAACACAGTAATTACTTAACTCTTACCCTGAAGGGAATCCTAGGAGGTAACTAATTGATCACTCTACCAACAGTGATCCTTCATTAAGTCATATGGCAAAGATGATAAGCAGTCTCTACTATGTCACAAGATCTCATTTCACTTCTCATTACTTAACCAGCAGTACCCCTACAGAAATGTAAGAGTAATATTAATCTTACAAACACGCATGTAATTATGTGGATATATACATGATTAGAAGTCTGATGTGAATATACAGAAAGAGAATCAGCAATTTTCCTGGTTCTTCTTTAATGTTCTACATAATTAAAGGTTATTTTCACTTTGTCTAGCCTTTTAAATATCTTTTTGAAGTGCAATTTGTTGTTTTGTTCAGTCACTGCGCCATGTCTGACTCTGCAGCCCCATGGACTGTCACCAGCCAGCCTCCTCTGCACGTGGGATTTCCCGGGCAAGAATCCTGGAGCGGATCGCCATTTCCTTTTCCAGAGGATCTTTCCAACTCATAGACTGAATCCACATCTCCTGCATTGGCAGGAGGGCTCTCTACCACTGAGCCACCAGGAAAGCCCTGAGTGTAACTGACATGCCATTAAATGTCACTCGTTTTAAGTGTAGAATCCAATTATTTTTTAACTTATACAATTTTGCAGCCAGCACCACAGTTCAGTTTTAGAACATGCCTAGCACCCTAAAAAGATTCCTCAGGCTTGTTTGCACTCAATCCCCATTTCCCCTCCAGCCCCAGCCAGCTACTAATCCTTCTGTCTATATAAATTTGCTTTTTAAAGACATTTCACATAATCAGAATCATACAACAAATAGTCCTCTGGGCAGTTTTTCTTAATTAATTATCATAATACTTGGAGTTTCATTCATGTTTTTGTAGGTATCAGTAGTTACTCATTTTTATGACTGAGTAGTATCCCATTCTACGGGCTTCATATTCTGCTTATACAGTTCTGAGTGTTCCCACTTCCTGTCTATTATGAATAATGCCTCTATGAACACTCACAAGTCTTTTGTCAACGTACACTTTTATTTCCCTCTGGTAGATACTTAGAGTGAAGTTGCTGAGTTGTAGATATATATTCATATCCAACTTTAAAAAAACTGCCATACTATTTTCCAAAGTATCTATATCATTTTACATGTAACCAGTGACGTTTGAGGGTACCATTTTCTCCACATGCCTGCCAATGCTTGTGTTATCTTCTTTATTACAACCATTCCAGTGAGATGAACTGTTGCTCCATTGTGGTTTTAATTTGCAATTTCCTAATGACTAACGATGGTGAACATCCTTTCATGTGTTTATTAGCCATTTATATATCCTCTTTGGTGAAGTGTCTATTGGTATATTTTTCCCATTATTAACAGTTTTGTAAAATCTTATTTACATAAGACACAGTTCATCCACTAAAAGTACACAACTTAATCATTTTTAGTATATTTACAGAGTTGTACAACCATCACCATAACCTAATTTTACAACATTTCATCATCTCCAAAAGAAAGCTTGCACCCACTAACAATCACTGCCCATTTTTCTTCTCCCTCAACTTTTAAATTGGATTATTTGGTTTTTTATTGTTGATTTGTAAGAGTCCTTTATATACTTCGGATACAAATCATTTGTCAGATATATCACTTGCAAATATTTTATCACAATCTGCTGCTTATCATTTTATTTCTTAAATAAGTCTATTGGAGCATAAAAATCTTTTAATTTTGAAGTCAGATTTGCCATTTATTCCTTTATGGATTGTGCTGTGTCATATGTGAGAACTCTTTGCCTAAAACAAGATCCAAAGATTATGAAAATGCTTGGCCTTATGGAGAAAAAACTATTATGCTATTCTTGTGGAGAAAATTGAATCTCAATGAGCTAACTAACTTCCTCAGGGTTTACAAATTAATAACAGAGCTCTTCCATTTTTAGAAAGACAATAATAGGCTCTTTTACCTTACAATTGCTTTAATAAATACTTATTAAATATTGAATATTTAAAATGAAGCCTCGTAAGCTAAACTTCTTATCTACATAGCTGCAATAGACAAAAGGTAAGTACTGCAAACTACTAGTTCATTTTCAACAGAAAGGAATGTTTTTCTATGAAACTTTGCACAGCTATGTGACTGATTAATTAGTAGTATGGCTAACAATAGGGGGAAAAGCATCTGATTTTGTTTAAAGAAATAGAGATCAACTAGGAAGTTTATAGATTACATGATGTTAGTGCATTGGTTTTTTCAATTAACATTTTTTTCACTGTGTGATAATTCTGAAATATTTTATTAGAAAAACTTTTAATAATGAAATAAACAACTGAAGTCATATAAAACCAGTATGCTGCATGTGAGGGAAAAAAAAAAGAAGAAAAATTCTGTTACTCATTTTTCTTTCTAGTCTCTGAAGTAGGTAGTAATAGTAGTTTCTTCTTTTGTAATTATAATGTAAAGCACAAATGGAACACACAGCAACAGAAAAGCACAGTCAAATGTTTCCAATGGGTTCTTGTGCATTCTTAAAGAAAGTTGCTGTTATAATAGTGATTTTCACTGCATCATAGTGGTTTTACATTAGTAATATTTTTCTATATATATTCTACAATACTGAAATCTATTGAGATTTTATGGTGATAAATCAGCACTAAGAACATTTGATAATAATATGATAGGAAAAATAACATCAAAGATGTCATACATTTATACATTTACCATAAGTTTCCATCATTTTGAGAACCTCTGGAGCATGTACACTCAGAGTATGATTCTTCATAACCCCTGGCACCTTGATTTTATAATTTTCAGCAACCATCTGTGCCCTTACTTATACTCACACTTTGTTTCCATCACTCTTCACAGTTCAGCATCTTTACCTGTCAGACCTAAGCATTATGATGTGAATGAGTGTGATCCTCAAAGCAATTTACATTGTGTCACCAAACTATCTTCGGAGAAGCCTATATCTATCCAATAGAAGGCTATGACATACAGCATTAGAAAGCAAGAATGCAAACCCTATCCACACAAATTATTCTAAGTTGGACCTTAGAAAAATCACTCCTGGTTTCAGTTTTCTCAACTGAAAAATGAAACTGAAAACAGCAGGTCATCCTTACCAGGAATGTTACGTGCCTAAACAAAACCCTATGCAGTAGACCTCCCAGCTTGAAGTTGAATTGAAACCACTCCTGAGACTCAGGCGGGTCTGTGCAAGGGGAGGGTAGATTTCAGAGCCTACAATGAAAGGGACAATGGAACACAAGTCAAGAGTTCATTGTCTCTGAATGTACAGAGAAGAGAGCAGGAGGTATGAGAGAGGTGGACCAAAGCGAAACAGAAAGGAAGCCTGCAGAGACAGCTCAAGGCTCACAGGGTCATGTGTACATGACACCATCTATATGCCATTGAGTTTCTGCATAGTCCTTTTAAAATGACTCTCTTCTTGAGTTTCAATAGATTGTTTTTGGTAGGCATCACTTTGCTATTTTATGCATCTGTAATTTACCATGAAAATTTCACTTCTTAAGCTGATATACATCAGTTGGTTATAAAGCATCCCTTCAACCAACTGCTGCAGCTTAGTTACTGAGTTTCGGTGACATGTAATCTAAACTCTCTTGAATTCCAACTGGTCCTCTATATTTGTGGTCCAATCTAGTTGCATTTCAGCCTATGATACACAGTGGAAACAGAACGGGTAATAGGAACTATTTTTCCATGTTCCATCTTACTTTCAACATGGTAAATGAAAACGGTACATCAGTACAGATAAGGCCAGGGGCTTTACAATCAAATCTTGGTTTACATTCTGTCTCCATAACCCTTGGCAATATTAATAGTTGCTAATCCATAGGTCTGTGGTGAAAATGAAATAAAATAATTCCCATAAAGTACTTGGCAGAGCATCTAGTTCATAGGATCATTTAAAAACTGTTATGAATAGTTACATTTTCTAAGTTAGCACTATGGAAGGTCTAGTTTCAATTGATTCCTCTGATCAAGTTTCTCAAAATATAATGCACTTCACTAAAAATAAATGAATACACAAGCATACGTAGCAGTTCAGGTCAGTCACTCAGTCATGTCCAACTCTGCGACCCCATGGACTGTAGCACACCAGGCTTCCCTGTCCATCACCAGNATGCCTTTGAGTTTCTGCATAGTCCCTTTAAAATGACTCTCTTCTTGAGTTTCAATAGATTGTTTTTGGTAGGCATCACTTTGCTATTTTATGCATCTGTAATTTACCATGAAAATTTCACTTCTTAAGCTGATATACATCAGTTGGTTATAAAGCATCCCTTCAACCAACTGCTGCAGCTTAGTTACTGAGTTTCGGTGACATGTAATCTAAACTCTCTTGAATTCCAACTGGTCCTCTATATTTGTGGTCCAATCTAGTTGCATTTCAGCCTATGATACACAGTGGAAACAGAACGGGTAATAGGAACTATTTTTCCATGTTCCATCTTACTTTCAACATGGTAAATGAAAACGGTACATCAGTACAGATAAGGCCAGGGGCTTTACAATCAAATCTTGGTTTACATTCTGTCTCCATAACCCTTGGCAATATTAATAGTTGCTAATCCATAGGTCTGTGGTGAAAATGAAATAAAATAATTCCCATAAAGTACTTGGCAGAGCATCTAGTTCATAGGATCATTTAAAAACTGTTATGAATAGTTACATTTTCTAAGTTAGCACTATGGAAGGTCTAGTTTCAATTGATTCCTCTGATCAAGTTTCTCAAAATATAATGCACTTCACTAAAAATAAATGAATACACAAGCATACGTAGCAGTTCAGGTCAGTCACTCAGTCATGTCCAACTCTGCGACCCCATGGACTGTAGCACACCAGGCTTCCCTGTCCATCACCAGCTCCCAAAGCTTACTCAAACTCATGTCCATTGAGTCAGTGATGCCATCCAACCATCTCATCCTCTGTCGTCCCCTTCTCCTCCTGCCTTCAATTTTTCCCAGCAGCAGGGTATTTTCCAAGGAGTCAGTTCTTTGCATCAGGTGGCCAAAGTATTGGAGCTTCAGCTTCAGCATCAGTCCTTCCAATGAATATTCAGGACTGATTTCCTTTAGAATTTACTGGTTGGATCTCCTTGCAGTCCAAGGGACTCTCAAGATCTTCTCCAACACCACAGTTCAAATTCTTCGATACTCAGGTTTCTTTATAGTCCAACTCTTCGGTACTCAGGTTTCTTCAGTACTCAGGTTTCTTTATAGTCCAACTCTCACATCCATACATGACTACTGGAAAAACCATAGCTTTGACTAGACCAACATTTGTTGCCAAAGTAATGTCTCTGCTTTTTAATATGCTGTCTAGGTTGGTGACAGCTTTTCTTCCAAGGAGCAAGCATCTTTTAATTTCATGACTACAGTCACCATCTGACCACAACTGTGTGAACTGACGAGGAACATATACATGTTAAACCACTGGATGCTCTACATAGTTGCATTATATCGATTTGCTTTAAGGTGGACACTTACTCTAAGGTGGACACTATACTCTATACCTTGGGGTGTACTTCCTATGGAGAGTATGTTGTTTCACTAATTCTTTCCATTTCTTCCCCTAATCTTATCCCTTCAAACTTCTCAGCAAACTTGCTTCATCAACCCTGCTTCTCGTATGCATAGCCAAATTTCTTTTTATGGACTGCATTCCTATCAACATTTAAAAACTCTCATGCATTCCCCAAATGAAAAATAACATAACACCTTCCTTGCCCCAAACCCCTCACCCTAATTTCCCAACTCTTTTTCAATGTTTAAAATTTCTCTCCTTTAAAGTCCATTTCCCTAAAATGAGTCCCCTTAAGTGCTGGGCCACCACATACATGTGGGGCAGTAAGCACAGGACATCAGCAAAGCAAAGGCACAAAATACCAAGGAGTCTATTACAGCATATTCGTGCAGAGCTGTGCAATTGGATGATACACAGGAAAGCTATTCCAACTCCAGAATTCATGCAAATTTTGTGTCATTCTGAAAAACACAATTGTGTTGAAAATAACCTTTAAGAGAGTGGGCTCTGTTCTCACGCTTACAGGCACTGAAGGTCTTAATCTGATGTGTGCTCAGTTTTCCACATATTTCCTCTTCTTTCATTTACCTGTCACATTCCTTAATATGGCTTCTAACCCAAAATAAATCTACTGAAACTGCTTTTGTCAATAACACCATTGCCTGCCTTCTAACTAACTCAGTGGCCATGCTCCTTTAATTTCACAATATCTCTTCAGAATGTGGCAGTGTTGACCCCTTCTTCTTAAAATCTTCTACTGCCTTGACCTAACACTCTGTATTTCAGTTATACTGAAATTCTCTCTGGTCTCTGAAAGAGTTAGATACTCAGTCTTACTTCCTGGCTTGGACTTTCACCATTGTGTTTCCAATGCACATCACAGTACCTGTCACAGAGGGATGGCAGGTACCCAGGAAAGATGGATGAACTCATTGTTGAGGGCCTGAATCTCATTATCCATGACACTGTAGCTTATATTACCCTGTTTGACTTCCATATCTCCACTGATTTTCTGTCATAACTCATCTCTTCCTACCTCCCCAGTCTGGTCTTTGCAATTTTCTTTAGATTCTATGACTCATGCTAAAATGAAAATGTATATCAACATGCAAAAGCCAGATGTGGACACACTAACAATTATTAATCTGAAAATGAACCTAGAAAAACAATCTCCATTATAATAGCACCAAGAAGAATAAACTGTTTAAGAATAAATTTAACCAAGGAGGGAAAAAAACTTATTACAGCAATACATTGCTGAAAGGAATTAAAGAAGACACATATAAATGGAAAGACAAGTCATATTCGTGGATTAGAAGACAATATTGTTAAAATGTCCATACTGCTAGAACAATCTACAGATTCAGTACAATGCATCTTAAAAATCCTAAGGGTATTTTTTGCCGAAATTAAAAAAAAAAAATTCCAAAATTCATATGGAACTACAAAGGGCCTTGAATAGTCAAAACAATCTTGAGCAAAAAGGACAAAACTGAAGGCCTGATACTTTCTGATTTGAAAACATATTACAAAGATACAATCAAAACAGTATAGTACTAGTACAAAGGTCTCAAGAGAACAGTACCATAGAATAGAGATTCTAGAATAAACCCACACCTACTATCAACTGATCTTTGATAAGGGTGCCAAACACACAATTGGGATAGGAAATTGTTTTCAATGAATTATACCTGGTGAATTGAATATTCGTATGCAAAAGAATGAAATTGGGCCTTCATCTTACATCATTCTCAAAAATCAACTCAAAATGCATTAAACAGTTAAGCATAAGACCTGAAATTAGATAAGCTAGACTACACTAAAACCAAAAGCTTCTGCACATCAAAAGAATGGAGTGAAAAGGTAAATTATAGAATGGGAGAAAATACCTGCAAGACATGTATCTGATGGGGTTCATGTCCAAAGAACACAAGGAACTCTTGCTGCTGCTGCTAAGTCACTTCAGTCATGTCCAACTCTATGTGACCCCATAGATGGCAGCCTACCAGGCTCCCCCGTCCCTGGGATTCTCCAGGCANCTTCATAAAGGTATATATGCACTTATGGATATATGTATCTGTGTATATAGATATGCATATGTATGTATGCATGTGTGGTTGTGTATACATAAAATATCTACACAATGAAGAAACATAGGGCATGATATTATGTTAAGTATGCTTTTCAAATCAAGTGTATTTATTAAAATATGTAGTTTATTATAGTTTCTATGTATATTTTACAGTTCATTGGCAAGAACCACTTAACAAACCATAAGAATAAATTACAAAACTTTGATTTTTATAGAATTGTATATGTTACAGAGCCCTTCTACATATCTTGTGTCATTTAACTATGTCTTGATATTTCATAAAGCAAAGTTGATACAATGAATATTTCCAATTACTGATGCCATTAGTTTTCTGTTTTAGTATTCTTTTGGAAAGAAAAGTGGCTCTCTAGGAAGCCACATGACATATGTCAGGTAACAAAGAGATCACTTAGTACTGTGGAGCATTTCTTTCTCAGTCTGTATAACCATCTACTCTGTGAACCAAGAAACAATATAATTGATTCAAACTTAGCCATCCTCTATCTCACTGCTAATTTCCACATCCACATCAAATATATGATAATCTACATTACTTGTAAACATATCTCACAGGAGTATATCAAATGCACTGTGATCACTTCTGAGGCACAGAAATTATAACCGGATTTATCACATTCATATAACTGGCATGTCTATCTTTCTTATATTATTAATCTTTATATAGTATTTTCTTGGTAACTCTAGTACAATGTTTAAGGATATTATGAAATAACTAACACTATATGCCTTCCTGGAAAACTGGAACAGCAGTCCCTCATGATTGCTCTGGAATGCCATTGAAAATATGATGAAACTGTGTATCTTCTNACATTGTGTGTGTGCATGCTAAGTCGCTTTAGTCGTGTCTGACTCTGTGACCCCCATGGACAGTAACCCGCCAAACTCCTCTATCCGTGGGATTCTCCAGGCAAGAATACTGGAGTGGGTTGCCATGCCCTCCTCCAGGGGATCTTCCCAACCCAGATATCGAACCTGTGTATCTTATGCCTCCTATTTTTAACACTAGTGCTACTGGGAAGCCGTATACTGACATTTAGAAGACAGAGTGAAGTAGAGTTCATGTCCCCAGAAACTCAACATCCAGCTAAAGAAAAGCCCCCATGAATCCTATGTGCAGTAAAGCCAGAGAGAGAGGGAGGGAGCCAGAGTTATGCATGTGTGTGCCTGCGTGTTCACATGACTTCTCCAGGAGAGTCCAGGGTGCTGCTGGGTAAAGGTAGGCTCAGGCTGTATGTTGCTTGTCGTTTAATCCCTCTGATTGAAGACTCTGCTGGCATGGCTCAGGAACTGAATTCAAAGCATTGTGAAACAGAAGGAGGAAGGGCAGGATCCAGGACGGCCCTGGACATCTGTAGAGGTTGTTCACTGCTTTTCAATGCAGAGGTCACCCTCAGAGTTGTGCAAGGCACACTCTGTGAGGCCAGACTTGGGAACCTCAGAGACCCTCCAGAAGACCCCTTCCTGGACAGAGTGGGCTGTCCTGCTTATCCAGGGTGGGGACTGTATGACACACCTGTGAAAGTGAAATTTGCTCAGTCGTATCCAACTCTTTGCGACTCCATGGATTCTACAGTCCGTGGAATTCTCCAGGCCAGAATACTGGAGTGGGTAGCCTTTCCCTTTTCCAGGGGAGCTTCCCAACCCAGGGATTGAACCCAGGTCTCCTGCATTGCCGGCGGATCCTTTACCAGCTGAGCCACAAGAGAAGCCTGTGCACACACCTTGTAGATATTAATTATACACCTTCTCACTTTACAATGGAGAAAATGGGGGAAATGGAGTCGTTATGCAACTTTCCCAAACAGCTGTTAAGTGGAGACACTGGAACTGAAACCAGGCCCGCCTGCTTGTAAAGTTCTGTGATCCTCTCTGCTAGGGAGAGTCTGATGAAAATCAGGGATCTGATGGAGGCAGAGACTCATCGTATCCGTCTGGTACCCTCCGGCCCAAGCTGCGCTACCCGTGATCCACCACGAGATGGCGCCGCAGACCAGGGAGGGAGATTCGTTTTTCTGCAGCCGCCAGTGCCCTGCTTCTCTGGTTTGAACGCTTTCGCCCTGTTTGAGATTCTTGGCTGCGAAGGAAGGAAATCTGAAATCATTCCACAGAGCTTCGGGGTCTCAGGGGCATGTGTCTGCTGGGGTTGGGCTCAGACGACCGCGCTGGTGGTGAGGAAAAAATTAATCAATAGTCACTCTAAGAACGAAATGAAAATTTTTATTCTAGCCAACCTGAGGATTATCACCAGGAGATGTCTTGCACTAGCTCCTGGGAATGTTCCAAAGTGGGGCGGGGGTAGTATACGTGTGGTTTTGGGGAGGGGGTGTGCAGTCGAGCAAACACCTTAATGGAAGGCTGCTGTTACCAGGAGCAGCATCTGGTTTGGGTGTTCTCCTGAGTATGGAAAGATGCAAGAATCCAGCATCATAAAAAATTTCTCCTGAAAATCTCTGACTGTCTGAGGGCCTCTTCCCCAAGCACAGAGGGCCTCATCCTGATCTTCACCTTGTAGGTCAGCGACTGCAGAGCTTGCTGACTTGATTCTCGTGGAACTGGAGGGAGGGCAATGTTCCTGTTTTACAGCCCCTTCCCCTTTGATCTTAATTTCAACCAACGTTTGCAGGCATTTCATGACCAGCTTGTTCCAAGGCCCTAAGAATGCTCATTCTTGGGTCAGGTGCAGGCTTGACGGGCTGCCCCATGCACTGTTCTTGGACAAGGCCCTGATGACATGGGCCCAAAGCTTCTAGGCCGCCTGTCCTACTGGTCTGTCCTGGCCCAGGAAATGGGTCCCTCTTGTTGCTTCTTTCTACAACTGATTACACGATTACAATCATTTTTCTTATAGGACTACATATTTGATCAATCATTCCAGGTCACCTAGTTGATGGGTCAGTGGTAAAGAATCCACCTGCAATGCAAGAGATGCAGCAGATGTGGGCTCCCTCCCTGGGTTGGGAGGATCCCTGGGTTGGGAAGATACCCACTTCAGTACTCTTGCCTGGGAAATCCAGGGGCTGAGGAGCCTGGTGGGTTACAGTTCATTCGGTTGTCAAGTTGGAAAAGACTGAGCAACTGAGCACACAGTTGTTATGAATTTTACCTGAGGCTCCGTCACACATTTGGTAATGCAAGAAACAATCATCTTGTAAAACAGATGGAATACAAGTAACACAGCAAGTAACATTCGTTAACAAGGTCATAAGTCGGTATTTAGGGATTCCCAGGTGGCTCAGTGGTAAAGAATCCACTTGCCAATGCAGGAGACATGGATTTGATCCCTGGGTTGGGAAAAGCCCCTGGATGAGGAGATGGCAACCCACTCCAGTATCCTTGCTGGGAAATCCCAAGGACAGAGGAGCCTGGCGGGCTACAGTCCGTGGGGTTGTGAAGAGTTGGACATGACTGAGCGCACACACACAAAGTAAGTATTTCAGCTGAGAAGTTCCGTGATGTGCAGCCCTGCACTCAGCAGGTCATATGAGCAGTCCGTTCCGATGGCTACATTTAAGGGGAATGATATATTGGCATTTTACATCAAGTTCACTGAAGACGTCTGCCTGTACACAGTGAGTGCAGGGTCACTGTGACCCCTTACAGGACTGAGAAAGGGAAGCTGTCTTCTAAGGAGTTATGGGGTTGGTGTCAGGGGAAGAAAAATTGATGTTTAGAGTTGAGCAGGAATTTCTGCTCTGGGGACGTCTGGTTAAAACTCAAGGAGGGAGGGGAGGAGGGAGAAAGCAGGCCCACCAGCAGAGGAAAAGGCTTATATTCAAAGTTTCCCTGTTTTGCCTTAAGATGTGAGTTTTTACTTCGTCCCTGGTCTTTCAAGGTGGGCAGACCCAGTGCCTTCATAGCAGGGGGCTTAGAGGCGCCGGCCTGGGCGGCTGTGGGGCCGGCTCTGCGTGGACTCTGCCTTCCTGCCTGGACTTCCCGAGGGAGCGGCGCCTTCCTCCTCACCCCTCTTTGTTTCTGGGAGGAAAGGGCAGCCGCGGCAGGAAAGGGTGTCTCTGTGCAGTAAAGCATGGGGTAAACTTCCCCGGACGGGCCCTGGGGTGCCGGGGCCACAGCGGGACCGCCGGCAGCGGGAGCCGGCGCGGGAGGCGGGTCCTAGAAGCGGGCAGGCGCGGGCTAAGCTTCGCCAGCCTCACGTGGCGCGGGCCCTGGGGCGCGTCTTGAATCCTCTCTGCGGTTGTCCTGAGTCTTGGGCACGTCTCTTCCCAGGGACACGGAGTGAAGGTCGGGGTGGCAGCGTGGCCAGGCCTGGGCTGGAGACCCAGTCCACCACCCGCCCACGCGGCTGAGGGGTCGCGTCTGTGTCCAGGGCCCCGGGAGCCCAGTCACCACGGGGAGCCCTGGTGGAGGGGGAGAGCAGCTCAGGGAGGGGGCGGCTGCGGAGCCCGGGCTGAACGTGAACGGGCCACCTCGGAGCTCGCGTCGTCCAGGAGGTCGCGTCACCATGGAGCCCGGCGAGGCCTCCGGCTCCCGCTGCGGCCCTGCGCTCCGGAGACACCTCCACCCCTGGGCCGGGCTTTGCGCTCCCTCGGGGCGGGGGCTGGCTGGCCCAGCCTCGGGGGCACGCGGGCCTTCCTGCGAGCTGGTCGGCTTCTGTCCCAGGACCGGCCCCTCTCGGTTAGCTCCCCCTTTCGCCGAGATGGAACTGCAGCCATCGCTGGCTGGCGTCCCCACCCCAGCAGTCCAAACGGCATTCCAGTCTAGCTTCCAACTTGAGCCGCCCTCTCCAGAGACCTGGTCCCCATGGCAGAGGTCTGGCTCGCCAGACGTCCCGTCTCTTTCCCAGCTGCTGTCGCTAAGTCGCTTCAGTCGTGTCTGACTCTGTGTGACCCCATAGACGGCAGCCCATCAGGCTCCCTCGTCCCTGGGATTCTCCAGGCAAGAGTACTGGAGTGGGTTGCCATTGCCTTCTCCACTCTTTCCCAGCAAACCTCTTGTAACTCCTGAGTTTCACTAGGTCTGGCCATGTACTGCCTTAGGGGTGGACAGACGGGACCCCGTCTGCCCCAGGAGCCCCTGGACACCTCGGTCATGGACAGAAGTGCTACCACTAAGCTGATCCTGGAGCCCTGCCCGGAGCAGTGGATGGGGACTCCGCATGGGCAGCCCAGTGCCCGGGTGGCCTGCTTTTCAGGTCAGCGAAGACCCGTCACCCACTTCCCATCCACGTCCAGAAGGGGGCAGGTGCTGGGTGGGCAACTGCCCCCACGCCTGCTGGGTCGCCCCCACCGGGCCCCTCCTTTACCTGAGGGCCTGCAGCCAGGCCCACTCCCGTGGCTGGGGAGGGATGCGCAGTCACTGGAGAGTTCCCGCCTCCAGTCCTCGGGACGTCTGGGTCCCACTCCTGCCGGCTGCCGACGGAGTTCCGGGGCTCTGATGCCCCCGGAGGCTGCTCGGTGCAGAAAACACCTTCATGGCGACTGAAAATTTAATACGTCATTTCTGAGGTTGATTTTTAAAAGACAATTCATTTTCCTTAACTAAATTCAACTTGTGAATCTTTTAAATTTATTTTGCATGTATCTGGGGACTTCTACCAGTCACTTTGAAGGGGACCTTGGAGTTTGATGAAAAGTGACAGGAACTGTCGTGACCAATCCTGTTAATTAAATTCCCTTGGGCATTTAAAACTGTATTTACAAATGTGATTTCTTTGATTTTCCTTCTAAGAAGCTTCAACTGTATGACCCATGTGCTTTAAAAATCTCCAGTGAGGCTGCTGAGAACAGACCAAGCCTGGACGGTTGGTCTCAGGATCTGAGGCACATATGGATTCTCTTTACATATCAAGTCCGTTTCTCTTATGCCTTTCAACTTGAATGTACAAGCTTACAAGGAGCAGGGCATTTTATTATTTTTATTTTTTTCTTTCTACGTTCCTTTATTTTTTATTTTTATTTTTTTACAATATTGTATTGGTTTTGCCATACATTGACATGAATCCTCCCCGGGTGTACTTGTGTTTCCCATCCTGAACCCCCTTCTGGAGCAGGGCATTTTAAACTAGACTCAGCTTTTCTATTCCTTGTTGTTCAGTAACTCAGTTGTGTCCAACTCTGCAAGCCATGGACTGCAGCACACCAGGCTTCCCTATCTTTCACCATCTCTGGGAGTTTGCTCAAACTCTTGTCCGCTGAGTTGGTGATGCCATCCAACCATCCCATCCTCTGTCATCCCCATCACTTGCCCTCAGTCTTTCGCAGCATCAAGTGTTTTTCTAATGAGCTGACTCTTCACATCAGGTGGCCAGAGTATTGAAGCTTCAGCATCAGTCCTTCCAATGAATATTCAGAGTTGATTTCCTTTAGGATGGACTGGTTGGATCTCCTTGCAGTCCAAGGGACTCTCAGGAGTCTTCTCCAGCACCACAGCTCAGAAGCATCAATTCTTTGGCGCTCAGCCTTTCTTATGGTCCAACTCTCCATACATGACTTGTGGAAAAACCATAGCTTTGACTATACAGACCTTTGTTGGCCAAACGATCTCTCTGCTTTTTAACACATTGTCTAGGTTTGTTATAGCTTTTTTTTTTCAAGGAGCAAGCGTCTTTTAATTTCATGGCTGCAGTCACTGTCCGTAGTGATTTTGGAGCCCAAGGAAATAAAGTCTCTCAATGTTTCCATTTCTTCCTCATCTATTTGCTATGAAGTGATGGGACTGGATGCCATGATCTCAGTTTTTTGAATGTTGAACTGTAAGCCAGTTTTTAGCTATTCTATGGGATAAACTAGAGGAAAAAAAAAATCTGTGTTGTGGGAGCCTCTAATGTGCCTCATTCTCTTAAATATTGTATATTTTAAAGCAAATACACAGACTCTTCCTGAACGTAACAGGAAAGAATTAACACAATGAGTTTGATTTATTTTATTATCTGCCTGTGATTCTAAACATCCCTAGAGTTAAAAGAGGCTTCTCCACTTCAGAAATGATTGTACTACTCTAAGCAAGTTATCCTGTCACAGTGGCAGAGGGTTGGGTCTGGACTTGAGACCAAGGACTGTGACATTCCAGATGCTTCTATCGGGCCACTGATAAGACCTCTGGTGAGAGTCGTCACCCTGACACCTGCTGAAGTGTCTCCCAGGCGTCTGTCTCCCAGGCCGAGCCTTGGGTTCCCCGAGATCGTTTCCCATCTGCCCCTCTGCTAGTCTTCAGTCATCTCCCAGCGGCTCCATCAGTGATCAGATCCAGCTCTCTGTGGCTGAATAACCTGGCCGGGGAGTGACGGCTGCCAGGCCCGCTGATCAGAGTTCAGGGCTGGGCCTCTGCCTCTGACTTGGGTGTGGGCACTCTTTCCAGTGCTCACACTGACAGGACCTCAGGTTTCACACAGATCTTACAGTTTCATCCACACTTTGAGGCAGGAACCCAGCTCCACATTCTTCAGGTGGGGAAACTGAGCCCAGAGGGAGGAAGGAACTTGCTGAGGCCCAGGGTGGTGGCGGGGCCAGGCTTCCAAGTGGCTGACCTCCGTGCGTGGCTTCAGTGTAGGAGCCTCAGCTTGGAAGCAAGACCCCGGTTGTAATCAGGATGGGCACCGCGCTGTTCCGACTGTCCTATAACCCATGAAGAGAGGCCCAGTGCCTTGTCCCAGGGTTCGTGCTGCAGACGGGGGTTGGGCCACATCAGCTGGATCTCTAGTCTTAGAAGCACCGAAGGAGGTGATGTCATTTTCCTCCCCTTCATAACTGCCCACCCCTCCTCCTGTCATGAGAATGTGAGAAGGCCCCATAAAGGCCAGGAATAGTCTTGATCTTGTTTTGATGGAGGATCCACTCAGAGATGGGCTTCCCTGGTAGCTCAGCTGGTAAAGAATCCACCTGCAATGCAGGAGACCCTGGTTTGATTCCTGGGTTGGGAAGATCGCCTGGAGAAGGGATAAGCTACCCACTTCAGTATTCTTGGACTTCCCTGGTGGCTCAGTCTACGGTAAAGAAATCTGTCTGCCATGCGGGAGACCTGGGTTAGATCCCTGGGTTGGGAAGATCCCCTGGAGGAGGGCATGGCAATCCACTCCAGTATTCTTGCCTGGACAATCCCAGGGACAGAGGAGCCTGGCAGTCTCCAGCCCATAGCGTCGCAAAGAGTCGGACACAACTGAATGACCAAGCACGGCGCAACCAGTCAGGGACATTGTTGCAGAGAAGGGTGTGCTGGGGTTCCCAAGACCACCTTTCGGTTTGATGACCCTCTAGAGAGACTCAAGGCACAGAAGTTACAGTTTATCATCCCATGGACTGTAGCTGGCCTGGTTCCTCTGTCCGTGGACTTCTCCGGTCAAGAATACTGGAGAGGGTTCAGTTCAGTTGCTCAGTAGTGTCCGACTCTTTGCGACCCCATGAACCGCAGCACACCAGGCCTCCCTGTCCATTACCAGCTCCCGGAGTCCACCCAAACCCATGTCTATTGAGTCGGTGATGCCATCCAACCATCTCAACCTCTGTCGTCCCCTTCTCCTCCTGCCCTCAATGTTTCCCAGCATCAGAGTCTTTTCAAATGAGTCAGCTCTTCACATCAGGTGGCCAAAGGATTGGAGTTTTAGCTTCAACATTAATCCTACCAATGAACATCCAGGACTGATCTCCTTTAAGATGGACTGGCTGGATCTCTTTGCAGTCCAAGGGATTCTCAAGAGTCAACACCACAGTTCAAAAGCATCCATTTTTCAGCGCTCAGCTTTCTTTATAGTCCAACTCTGACATCCATACATGATCACTGGAAAAACTATAGCCTCTTGACTAGACGGACCTCTGTGGACAAAGTAATGTCTCTGCTCTTTAATATGCTGTCTAGGTGGTCATAACTTTCCTTGGAGTAAGCGTCTTTTAATTTCTTGGCTGTAGCCATTCCCTTCTCCAGGGGATATTCCTGACACAGGGATTGAACACAGCCCTCCCGCACTGCGGGCAGACTCTTCAGCATCTGAGTCACCAGGGAAGCCCCTATTACAGTGAGAGGATGCAGATGAGGGTCAGCAAGAGAGAGGACACACAGAGGAGCCCAGGAGCTCATGGTGTCCTGTCCCGAGGACGATGCTAAGCTCTGACAATGGCATGTGGTGGCCCGTGTGGGTCACTGCCAACCAGGGCAGCTCACAGGCCTCTGTGTCCAGAGTTTTACTGGCCAGTTGGGTAGGCGTGGAGCACCTACACTGGTGACCTGAACTACTCAGACCCCAGCCCCTTCCCCCGCCGGGCCAGACTGAGGTGCTCAGCCCACAGCTCCCTCATGACTCACAGCATTAATACCAAGCAGGGCCCGGGTCCCTGGGTGCACACACAGCCTCATCAGCTGGACATTCCTCAGTTCAGTTCAGTCGCTCAGTCACACCCAACTCTTTGCAACCCCATGGACTGCAGCATGTCCGGCTTCCCTGTCCATCACCAACTCCCCAAATTTGCTCAAACTCATGTCCATCGAGTCAATGATGCCATCCAACCATCTCATCCTCTGTCGTCCCCTTCTCCTGCCTTCAATCTTTCCCAGCATCGGGGTCTTTTCCAAGGAGTCAGTTCACATCAGGTGGCTGAAGTATTGGAGCTTCAGCTTCAGCATCAGTCCTTCTAATGAATAGTGAGGACTGATTTCCTTTAGGATTAACTGGTTTGATCTCCTTGCAGTCCAAGGGACTCTCAAGGGTCTTCTCCAACACCAAGTTCAAAAGCATCAATTCTTTGGCACTCAGCTTTCTTTGTGGTCCAACTCTCAAATCCATACATAACTGCTGGGAAAACCATAGCTTTGACTATGGACATTCCTAGGACCCTGCTGGAACTGGAAAGTGGGATTCAACGCCCTAGCCCCACTGAGCCTCTCCTGCACAGGGGCGGTTGGGGTGTGGGTGCAGAAGGGGTCAGGCATCTGAAGTCATCGAGGGCCCTTCTGAGAGCTGAATCTGGCTAAAGAGATGCTCAGGCTGCCAGGAGACTGGCCCCTCTCTGCCCCAGCTCTGATTTCCTTACAGAACAGAGAAGTCACCCCATGACCTAGGCAGAGCTGGGCTAAGGGGGTGGGGGTGGCCTCAGCTCAAAGCCCCAGACCTGGCCATGTGTAACAGCCAGCACTGAGGGGATGGGGTGATCAGAGTACACAGGGGAAGACATTCCCTCCGTCGTTTGGGCATCATTGTATTTTACACATCTCTCCAAGTGTTCATAAATATGCTTTAGAACGTTGCTGAAATTGCCATCATCTCAGTGAAATAAATATGCTGGCAATCATGGGGACTGGGGTGTTTCAGCCCAGGGTAGAAACCACAGCAGGCGGACTCAAGGTTTAATGGTTATCCTGGGGTTTGATTCCAGGTGGAATCAATCAGATTGAAGATCTTCACAGTATTTTTCATCCTCCTGCAGAGTGTCTGTCCAGTTTTACAACCTCTGAAGCCCCAGGCCGGTCCCCCGAGGCCACAGGCACGAGTTCCCCAGGCAGAAGTTCTGTCTACCTGGGGCCAGAGTCCTGCACATGGCACAGCCAGGCTTCCTTCCCAGTGGCCCAATGCTGCTGGGTTTCTTTTTCACCAAGTTGTTGCCAGGAAGCCCAAGTATTGCAAAGCTGACCAGCTAACTCCAGCCTTCTCTCTGTGGATTTTGTGATTAAAGAAAAAAGAGAGAATGAAAAACAACAACAAAACCCCAAGGGACTAAGACACAAAGAAAAAATATATATATAATTAGCATGCAGAATTTTCAGTGGAAAATTACCCCCAAATCGTTGACAAGTTCTCCACCAATTGTGGAGCCCTGAATATAACAACCCGGTACAAGTTACAACTGGCTCATCACATCCACACCAGGTAAGGCGAGAGGACAGCCCTGCAGGCTGATTCTGAGTTTGGGCGCCATGTCTATGCCAAGGTGTGATGTTGAGGTCTCTTCACCCCATAACAGGAGGTGGAGGCAACGTGGGGCCGAGAAGGCAGGGGAACAGGGAACACGAGAGGGCCAGCAGGGAGCCCACCCCCAGGAAGCAACGATTGTGATCCTGGGAGGAGAGAGGGGCCTGGGCACAGCCAGCACCTGGTCGGAATGTTCAGGTCTGGGCCTGCGTGCATTCTTGGCATGAGCTTAGCTGGGGTTGGCAGCCTTAGAAGAAATGTTGTGTGAAAATGATCTCAGAATATTTGGAAAATGCAGACAGGACTCCACAGCTCCTTCCCATGGCCTCGCCCTCCCCTTCCAGTGCAGTCCAGAAAGTTCTCTGACCTCAAATGTGCTGTGGCCACGGCAGTCAAGCTGAGGGAGGGCCAGCCTGCCGGGTGCTCGCCATCAGCGACCCTTGGCAGTCCTTGGGGCCGGTCGGGGCACTGGCAGCCCCTCCCACTGTGAAGCCCTCGGACAGGCACCAGGGGGAGTGTGAACTTGAACCAAGCGCGTGGCAGGAAGCCTGGCTGTGCTGGAGGTGGGCCAGCAGGCAGGTGGCAGGAAGCCTTTCCTGAGAGTGGGTCTGGGGNGAATATTCAGGACTGATTGATTTTAGGATTGACTGGTTGCATCTCCTTGCAGGCCAAGGGACTCTCAAGTGTCTTCTCCAACAACACAGATCAAAAGCATCAATTCTTTGGCACTCAGCTTTCCTTATAGTCCAACTCTCATATCCATACATGACTACTGGAAAAACCATAACCTTGACTAGATGGACCTTTGTTGGCAAAGTAATGTCTCTGCTTTTGAATATGCTGTCTGTGTTGGTCATAGCTTTTCTTCTAAGGGGCAAGCGTCTTTTGATTTCATGGCTGCAGTCACCCTCTGCACTGAATTTGGAGCCCAAGAAAATAAAGTCTGTCACTGTTTCCCCATTTATTTGGCATGAAGTGATGGGACAAGATGCTGTGATCTTAGTTTTTTAAATGTCGAGTTTTAAGCCAGCTTTTCACTCTCCTCTTTCACTTTCATCAAGAAAGCTCTTTAGTTCCTCTTCATTTTCTGCCATAAGGGTGGTATCATCTTCATATCTGAGGTTATTGATATTTCTTCCGGCAATCTTGATTCCAGCTTCTGCTTTATCCAGCCTGGCATTTCACATGATATACTCTTCATATAAGTTAAATAAGAAGGTTGACAATATACAGCCTTGATGTACTCCTTTATCAATTTGGAGCCAGTCTGTTGTTCCATGTCCAGTTCTAATTGTTGCTTCTTGACCTGCATACAGATTTCTCAGGAGGCAGGTAAGGTGGTCTGGTATTCCCATCTCTTGAAGAATTTTCCACAGTTTGTTGTGATCTCAACAGTCAAAGGCTTTGGCATAATCAAGAAAGAAAAAGTAGATGTTTTACTGGAACCCTCTTGCTTTTTCAGTGATCCAATGGATGTTGGCAATTTGATCTCTGGTTCCTCTGCCTTTTCTAAATCCAGCTTGAACATCTTAAAGTTCATGGTTCATGTACTGTTGAAGCCTGGCTTGGAGAATTTTGAGCATTATATTACAGGCATGTGAGATGAGTGCAATTGTGCGATAGTCTGAACATTTTTTGGCATT
>SJYV01025867.1:463725-532597 GCA_006410875.1 Neotragus pygmaeus | reverse complement strand
TGGGAGAATGGCATTGAAGCATATATACTATTATGTAAGAAACGAGGCGCCGGGCTATGTTCGATGCAGGATGCAGGATGCTTGGGGCTGATGTACGGGGATGATCCAATTTAAAATTTTTTAAAAATGTTAAAGAATCTACTACAGAGGAAAACTACAAAAATTCATCTTATATCCTACAAAACTATATTAGAAATATTTCTGGAATATTAACATACGGCTAATTTTGGAGCAAGGAAAATAATGTTAGCTTTATATTAATAACTCATTATCCTATATCAATCAACTCCTTGACATAATGAACAGAAATGAACAGTTAGTGGGAAAATTGTTATAATGGTAACTGTATATTATGTATATTTTACCACAACAAAATAATTAAAACAAAAACTATTAACACAGTAACAGAAAACATAGTCAAATGTTTCTAATGGGAAAATGTTTTCCTATTTCAGAATTTCAGACTCAGTGTGTGCTCCTTAGATCATTCTGCTTAAGTATGTGCATCATATGGCACTCTGACAACCTCTTGACTGTATCTGTCCACAGGGCCCTCTTGCTGGAGTACAGAGGGATGAATGCAGAACAATTAAGCTCGATCAGCTGCAGGGAGGCACCTGCTGGCCATTGGGGACTGACATCCACCACTGAAGCTGATCTTGCTCTGTCTCTTCTCCATGTGAGTAAAGCATTTTTTCCATCCAGTGCTTGATTGCAGTATTTTTCCATGGAGACTCCAATACGAAGATGCAGTGGTCAGAAGTGCTCAGATTTCTACTCCTGACAATAGGCAACAGATGTCACTTTAATTCCAAAAGAATTAAAATCATTGTCTCTAAGAGATAAATGCACTCCCATGTTGATGATAGCATTATTTACCATAGCCAAGAGCCAGAAACAACCTAAATGTCAATAGATGAATGGATAAAGAAAACTTTATATATATATATATATATATATATATATACACACACACACACACACACACACACACNAGTTTGAAACTACACAAATCGATCATCGTACTTATCAGGGCTTAAATCTCTGATGAGAGTCTCACTGGGCTCAGATCAGGGTGTGGGCAGGCTGGCCCTCCTGGACACTCCAGAGGAAGAGTCATCTTTGCAACTCAAGGGGTGCCTCAGTTCTTGGCTGTGGCCCTTCCTCCATCTGCAAGGGCAGGATGGTAGGTCATGGCCTCCTCGTCCCATCGCTCTGAGCCTCTCTGCCGCCTCCCTCTGCCAGGTTTGCGGATCTGGTTGATTATTCAGGGCCCACCCTGATAATCCAGAATAAGCTCCCTATTTTAAGGCCTGCTGATTACCAACTTCAGTTCCATCTGCTCCCCTTAATCCTTCATGCGTGTAAAATAATACATTCGCAAATTCCAGGATGGGGACCTGGGGAGGCATGGCGGGATCTGTGTGTCTCCACGGTCACCTTCCCCTCTATCGCTTAGACTGGCCGCCCCTCCAAGGTACAGTCTCTAGCAGCAGATTAGCTTTTGAGAGCTGAGTGTTATGAAACAGTTGTAATTAGAAGTGAATATAAATGTGCTGCTGCTGCTAAGTCACTTCAGTCGTGTCTGACTCTGTGCAACCCCATAGATGGCAGCCCACCANCAGATTAGCTTTTGAGAGCTGAGTGTTATGAAACAGTTGTAATTAGAAGTGAATATAAATGTGCTGCTGCTGCTAAGTCACTTCAGTCGTGTCTGACTCTGTGCAACCCCATAGATGGCAGCCCACCAGGCTCCCCCGTCCCAAATGTGCAATGACATATATTAAAAAACAGAGGTAACAAATGCTCAAAACCCATCACTTCCTTAAGTCAGACAGAGAAGAAACATTGTATGACATCCCCTATATGTAGACTCAAAAAAGAAACGATAGGATTGAACAGAAAGAGACCCACAGACTTAGAGAATGAATTTATGGCTGTCTAGGGTGGGGGAGGGGGATAGGGAAGGGATTGTTAGGGAATTTGGGATGGACGTGTACACACTGCTAGATTTAAAATGGATAACCAGTGAGGACCTACTGTCTAGCACAGGGCACTCTGCTCAGTGTAATGGGGCAGCCTGGATGGGAGGGGAGTTTGGGAGAGAAAATGGGTACATGTGTTTGTGTGGCTGAGTCCCTTTGCACACTTTGAAACTATCACAACGTTGATCATTGGCTATACCTCAATATAAAATAAAAAGTTTAAAGGAAAAAGACTCGCCACTTCCTAATCCTTTTACTGCAGGTTACTATCATCTCTGCCTTTCTGGTTATTTGCCTCTGTTGCCTCTGAGGGGCAGAAGTCCTAGCTGATCTCCTGTTCCCCGCAGCCCCTACCCCTGCACAATTCTTTTGACTCTGCCTTCAGGGACAGCATGGCAGCATCTTGAAATTGGCCGTGTTTACATCCCAGAATTCAGCAGAGGCTACAGATCAGGCTTGATATATTTTGCGTTGATGGTTTAGTCTTTAGAAAGTAGCGGAGAAAAGATTAGTGATGCAGATTGACCTAAAGGTGGGTCGTGTTTGTGACTATTACATTGTGAATAGCATAGAAAATTGTCCCATCAGAGCTGAACTGCAACTCCAGATTGGCTACAGATGTAAGAGTTTGGCAAGAAATGAGGACTCCCTTGATGGTCCAGTGGTTAGGACACCAAGCTTCCAATGCAGGGGGCAGGGATTTGATCCCTGATCGGGAAAGTTCTAAATGCCCTGTGGTCAAAATAAAGTTATTAGAAAAAAAAAAAAGTGGCAAAAGTCAACCGAAGCATTCTGAGTGAATCATGGCCACAGGGACTTCATGACAAACAGTACTTTCTCCTTGGCTATTGTGTGTAAACGGCATACTGTACTTTCTTAATCTCAGGAAAACGGAGACTAAACTGACATCTGTATGCTTGCCCATGCTTCTCTCTGCAGACAGCTGGTTGTTAATCACTTACCAGCACATCCCCACTTACTCCTCCCCACCGCAGACTCCTGCCAGTCCCACTGCTTCGTGCCCTTGTCCTCTGAACTTACACTTTCCAGAACCCTCCCTACTGTACACACGCTGTTTGCACAGTGTGGCATGACCCCTTCCCACTCTGCCTGTCACCTTGTCCGGCTGGCCCTGCAGGTACCACGCCGGAGCCACCTTCCTGGGAAACTTCCTGGCCCTGGGTGGGGTGGAGTGCCCGTCCTGAGTGCTCACTGCCCCCCACCCCTGGCCCCTCCCATCTCAGCTCACAGTGCNTGAAAAAAAGAAAGAAATCCTGTCATATGCAACGACATGAATGAACCTGGAAGACATTATGCCAAGTGAAATAAATCAGTCACAGGAAAACAAATCTTGCAAGATTCTACCCACAAGAGGTCTCTAAAGTAGTCAAACTCATAGAAACAGAAAATAAAATGGTGGGAAGGGGAAAACAGGAAGATGCTGTTTAACAGGTATAGAGTTTCAATCAGACAAGATGAAAAACGTAAAAGGGCTGCATTTTCATTTTAAAAGGCAGAGACACACACTATGATCTATCAGCCTCCACCTTTTTGATAACCTTAAATTTCTCTCTTCTTACATCAGTGACTCAAGTTGCCTTCCATTAATCCATGGACTTTCCCATAATAATAATTACATTCCCTCTACATGCTTGAACCCTCATTGGTCCTTTCCCTCATCCTCATGGATGTACAAGTCCCTCCTCTTGAAAATGTTCAAGATGTTCATTTGATCTTATTCTTACCCCATTTATTCCCCTATTTCATGCTTTAGGTAACTGCCAAACACTAAGAATGGGTGGATTTCATTTGTCATTTTCACTCCAACATGTGATTCTTCCTCAATTCCTTAAAGTTTGGGTTATACTTCTGTATTTATACATAAACTATTCTCTTGAGTTACATTAACATCCTGCTCAACTGATCTCTTGCCACTGGCTTTTATTTATTCCTCTGACTGATCATCATGGTATGCAACTCCTTGGTCTCAGAAATATGAAGCAATGACATGTCTTTTTTGTAGGAATAAATGAATAGTAACTTGGATCATAATCCACAATCAGATTCTAGAAATATGTCTCAAAATTCCCAAAGGGATTTAAAAGTATTAACAAAAGCACTGTTGCATGTAAATGAAAGCTCATTTAATGAACAGATTAATAATTTGAATGATAAAAGTGGATAATTCAAGACAGAGAAACATGTTGCTGACACCCAAATCACGGCCGTGAATAAATACATCACAGAAACATGGGAAGCACCAGATGGATTTAAATACATGAGAGAGCTGGGCTGCCCATTAGCAGATGAAATCTGATTGGAAGACTGCAAGCAGCTTGCATGTGTTTGTATATTTCTAATATCTGCCTGATGGAACAATCACTTAGGCAGCCAGCGGGAGGCAAAATAAGCCAGAAAAAAACTCCAGAGCCCATCAATATCAACTTTGCCAAATTCTTTAAAACAAGCATTAAGTTTAGCTTTTTCAAGATAAGAAAAAGAGAGCATCGCAGAATATGTTTAGGTTTCATTTTTAGCTATGAGAAATATGAAATGACTCATTTTTATAATGAAAAATAATTTTAAAATCATTGTTATAAAATGAGAATATATAACAGAGAAAGAAGAACACTTAGATGTAGCATAACCTACTTCTGCTTCATCACATCTGTGATTGAGGCAACAATTAGCAGTCTTTAAAAAATGATTAAAGCATTGATAGGAAGTACATCTGAGCAAATATCAGATGAGGACATAGCCATTATTTCCAATATTTTTAAAAAATTTTTGTAATGTCCTTTCTCAAAATTTATCAAGTGGTCATTAATCAGCTACAAAAGCATGAAGGGTTTATTGACTTTGTTACAACAGTAAACTGAAGTATTTAGGAACACCATCTCTTAGGATGAAAGTGGCCCCTGTATCCATGGCTTTCACATCTTCAGATGCTGATGGCCAACTGCACTATGCCATTTTAAACAAGGCACTTAAGCTTTAGCAGATTTGGGTATTCAGGAGTTTCTGGAATCGATTCCACACCGATACCCAGGGTTGATGGCATTGCATTCCCCTATGAGTGAAAGAGTTGGAAACCAAAGCCTTGTAAGATTGGTTCCAACCTTCTTTTTCATTTGAACAACCCCTCCTTCTTTCCACACAAGCCACCTTCTCTGCTCTTACTAATCTGCTGCCCATTCTATTCCTAACTCTGCCTTGACTTTTGGTCTCATTTCCTGTCATTTCTTCCACTTAATTTCTGACTCATCCAAATTCTCCTTATTCTTCAACTTCCATAGCAGTTTCCATCATTTATGAAACTTTTCCCTTAGCCCTTATGGCAGAAGGTGAAGAGGAACTAAAAGGCCTCTTGATGAAAGTAAAGAGGAGAGTGAAAAAGTTGGCTTAAAGCTCAACATTCAGAAAAAAAGATCATGGCATCTGATCTCATCACTTCATGGGAAATATATGGGGAAACAGTGGAAACAGTGTCAGACTTTATTTTGGGGGGCTCCAAAATCACTGCAGATGGTGACTGCAGCCATGAAATTAAAAGAAGCTTACTCCTTGGAAGGAAAGGTATGACCAAACTAGATAGCATATTCAAAAGCAGAGACATTACTTTGCCAACAACGGTCCGTCTAGTCAAGGCTATGGTTTTCCCAGTGGTCATGTATGGATGTGAGAGTTGGACTGTGAAGAAAGCTGAGCGCCNTGACCAAACTAGATAGCATATTGAAAAGCAGAGACATTACTTTTGCCAACAAAGCTCTGTCTAGTCAAGGCTATGGTTTTTCCAGTGGTCATGTATGGATGTGAGAGTTGGACTGTGAAGAAAGCTGAGCGCCGAAGAATTGATGTTTTTCCACTGTGGTGTTGGAGAAGACTCTTGAGAGTCCCTTGGACTGCAAAGAGATCCAACCAGTCCATCCTAAAGGAGATCAGTCCTGGGTGTTCTTTGGAAGGAAGGATGCTAAAGCTGAAACTCCAGTACTTTGGCCACCTCATGTGAAGAGCTGACTCATTGGAAAAGACTCTGATGCTGGGAGGGATTGGGGGCAGGAGGAGAAGGGGACGACAGAGGATGAGATGGCTGGTTGGCATCACCGACTCGATGGACATGAGTTGGAGTGAACTCCGGGAGTTGGTGATGGACAGGGAGGCCTGGTGTGCTGCGATTTGTGGGGTCACAAAGAGTCAGACACAACTGAGCAACTGAACTGAACTGATAGAGAGGTCCTTTCTAATAGTCCACCTCGTCCTTAAAAAAAAACACTACTTACCTGTTATTTTGTGTTCTTGTTATCTGATGTGTGTGAAAATCCTAGAGTGTCTCCATTCCTTCAATATTCTTTAAAGCTGGTTTGTGCCACCCATCTTATTTCAATTCTTTCTTGCACCGAGTAAATTACATGTATGCAAGAAGCAATCAGCATTCACTGAAAAATAAAAACAATGGACATGCAAATGAGTGAATGCAAGTTGAGCCTGTTATGTTGACTTTTCTTTGGAGATGGCAAGTTAATATTTACTTCTACTTAGTTACTCATGAAAAGGAAAAATTTTGAAGAATATAAGTTAGCAATTATAGCATAAAAGAGGAAGAATAAATATGGACAACAATTTTCCATACACTTTAGGAAATGTTGATGAAGTAAAGAGCCATCCATAGACTAAATAGACATAAGATATAAATAAAAATATAAAGGAGGGCCAAGAAAACCACATTTCCATATATATATCTTTCTTTCCTTTGATTTGAAATGCAAGTAATCTTTAAAATAAAAATACTCCTTAAAATACATATATTTAAAGATTTTTTCACATTAGTCAGGAAAATAAATTTAACAAAGTATTGTAAGTGATAAGCATGTAATTCTAAAAGTCATTCAACTTCAATGGCCTCACAATTCCACCAACGCCAAGGAGTAAAGCAGATAGAACTCAGGCTCCACTCAAAATATACCTTAATATTACCATTAAGTTGAATATAATTAGAATTACAATTAAATGTTATATCATTTTTAAAAGGAAATGATTTCTTCATCAGGTTTTATAATGGCCTTTGGCATAGCAAGTTGAAATTGGACCTAAAAATAAAATCCTAGTTAAATGAAAAGCTCAGATTAACTGACAATTTTCCTACTTCAGAATTTCCCTATGTATTTTTCTCCAATGACCTTTCTGATGACAAAGCCTGAAATGATAGTCAGTTAAATTTATATCCCAAGGCACACTATAAATTTGCCAGAATCAAAAATGAGTGCACTGTGAAGTTCATGAAATCAGCTCCTGGTGCCAGGGAGTGGAGGTAGAGAAGAGGTGGCAGGTCAGTCCGTGGTGGTCATGCTGACACATAAAATGATGCTCAGATCTGCAGGATCTGCATGAAGATGAAGGGCAAAGAAAGGCCTCAAAGCTCCCTAAGAGCAAGCATTTAATATTCCAATCTGTTTCAATATCAGTTCAGTTCAGTTCAGTTCAGTCGCTCAGTCGTGTCCCAGTCTTTGCGGCCCCATGGACTACATGCAGCACACCAGTCTTCCCTGTCCATCGACAACAACTGNATTAGCCTTTGCCCTGCTTCATTCTGTACTCCAAGGCCAAATTTATCTGTTACTCCAGGTAATTCTTGACTTCCTACTTTTGCATTCTAGTCCCCTATGATGAAAAGGACATCTTTTTGGGGTGTTAGTTCTAGAAGTTCTTCATAGAACCATTCAACTTCAGCTTCCTCAGCATTACTGGTCGGGGCATAGACTTGGATTACTGGGATATTGAATGGTTTGCCTTGGACACAAACAGAGATCATTCTGTCGTTTTTGAAAGTGCATCCAAGTACTGCATTTCGGACTCTTTTGTTGACTATGATGGTTACTCTATTTCTTCTAAGGGATTCCTACCCGCAGTAGTAGATATAATGGTCATCTGAGTTAAATTCACCCATTCCAGTCCATTTTAGTTTGCTCATTCATAAAATGTCAATGTTTATTCTTGCCATCTCCTGTTTGACCACTACTCACATGGAGAATGAGGCCCCTAATCATGAGCTCTCAAGTTCACGTGTATATATAATTTAGGTGAAGCACAGGCACTGACAAAAAGGCTCATCATCTTTTTGATGCAGATGATCAAAGAAAGGATAGAGGATCTCAGGGTTCATTTTATATCAGATTATAACACCACTGTCTTACTCCTGGCCAGTTCAAGCTTTCATTTCAAGTAGACTGTTTTCCTTTTGTATTTTTTTCTCTCTAAATGAGTAAAATTTAAACAAAAAATTTTTAGTTTATTTAGACCCTTGTATCTCAAGTGATGTCTAGTGATGCCCTCTGTTATGTAAACCAGGTAAGGGGCCAGAGTTCTTCATTATCTTTCAGCTATTTATGACAGCCATGGCTTCCCGGGTGGCTCAGTGGTCAAGAATCTGCCTGCCAGTGCAGGAGGCTCAAGAGACGTGGGTTTGATCCCAGGGTCCCTGGCCTAGGAAATGGAAACCCACTCCAGTATTTGGAAAAATTCCATGGACAGGAGCCTGGCAGGGTACAGCCCATGGAGTTGCAAAGAGTCAGACAGTACTGAGTGACTGACTGATGAGAACCATGGAATTATACTCTTTGAAGAACATATAGGTACACAATCTTTGGGGGGAACTGCTGCCAGGAGAAAGTGTGTTTTGACATTATATGAATCTTTACATTCCAATATAGTTAAGGAACCCTATAATGGATGGCCCACATCCCCCTATGCTCACCAACACTCTGTGTGCCCCAGGGCAACCCCATCTGTGAATTATTTAACAGATTAGCTCCAGACACAAACAGAACTGAGAACTGTTCACCTCTAGACCTGAAAAGATAGTTCTCAAAAGCAGGTACTTATTATTTTCTTACTTCCTGTGCTAAACATATATTCATTAGTAATTTCATATCACAAAGATTTTTAAAAGCAGATTCATTGACAGTAGGAAAGCATTTTGAGGAATAAAATACCTTTAGAAACTCAAATTTCTCCTTTCTCTATTTTTTAAAGATTTGTCCCACATTTACGTCCAAAATATATGCTTCTTTTCCATTAACATTAAGATGTGTATAAGAGACAGTTCCCATTCTATTGTTTTCCTCTATTTCTTTGCACTGATTGCTGAGGAAGGCTTTCTTATCTCTCCTTGCTGTTCTTTGGAACTCTGCATTCAAATGAGAATATCTTTCCTTTTCTCCTTTACCTTTCACTTCTCTTCTATTTATAGCTATTTGTAAGGTCTCCTCAGACAGCCATTTTGCTTTTTTGCATTTCTTTTCCATGGGGATGTTCTTGATCCCTGTCTCCTGTACAATGTCACGAACCTCATTCCATAGTTCATCAGGCACTCTGTCTATCAGATCTAGTCCCTTAAATCTATTTCTCACTTCCTCTGTATAATCATAAGGGATTTGATTTAGGTCATACTTGAATGGTCTAGTGGTTTTCCCTAATTTCTTCATTTAAGTCAGCATTTGGCAATAAGGAGTTCATGGTCTGTGCCACAGTCAGCTCCCAGTCTTGTTTTTGCTGACTGTAAAGAACTTCTCCATCTTTGGCTGCAAAGAATATACCCAATCTCATTTCAGTATTGACCATCTGATGATGTCCATGTGTAGAGTCTTCTCTTGTGTTCTTGGAAGAGGGTGTTTGCTAGACCAGTGCATTGTCTTGGCAAAACTCTATTAGCCTTTGCCCTGCTTCATTCTGTACTCCAAGGCCAAATTTATCTGTTACTCCAGGTAATTCTTGACTTCCTACTTTTGCATTCTAGTCCCCTATGATGAAAAGGACATCTTTTTGGGGTGTTAGTTCTAGAAGTTCTTCATAGAACCATTCAACTTCAGCTTCCTCAGCATTACTGGTCGGGGCATAGACTTGGATTACTGGGATATTGAATGGTTTGCCTTGGACACAAACAGAGATCATTCTGTCGTTTTTGAAAGTGCATCCAAGTACTGCATTTCGGACTCTTTTGTTGACTATGATGGTTACTCTATTTCTTCTAAGGGATTCCTACCCGCAGTAGTAGATATAATGGTCATCTGAGTTAAATTCACCCATTCCAGTCCATTTTAGTTTGCTCATTCATAAAATGTCAATGTTTATTCTTGCCATCTCCTGTTTGACCACTACTCACATGGAGAATGAGGCCCCTAATCATGAGCTCTCAAGTTCACGTGTATATATAATTTAGGTGAAGCACAGGCACTGACAAAAAGGCTCATCATCTTTTTGATGCAGATGATCAAAGAAAGGATAGAGGATCTCAGGGTTCATTTTATATCAGATTATAACACCACTGTCTTACTCCTGGCCAGTTCAAGCTTTCATTTCAAGTAGACTGTTTTCCTTTTGTATTTTTTTCTCTCTAAATGAGTAAAATTTAAACAAAAAATTTTTAGTTTATTTAGACCCTTGTATCTCAAGTGATGTCTAGTGATGCCCTCTGTTATGTAAACCAGGTAAGGGGCCAGAGTTCTTCATTATCTTTCAGCTATTTATGACAGCCATGGCTTCCCGGGTGGCTCAGTGGTCAAGAATCTGCCTGCCAGTGCAGGAGGCTCAAGAGACGTGGGTTTGATCCCAGGGTCCCTGGCCTAGGAAATGGAAACCCACTCCAGTATTTGGAAAAATTCCATGGACAGGAGCCTGGCAGGGTACAGCCCATGGAGTTGCAAAGAGTCAGACAGTACTGAGTGACTGACTGATGAGAACCATGGAATTATACTCTTTGAAGAACATATAGGTACACAATCTTTGGGGGGAACTGCTGCCAGGAGAAAGTGTGTTTTGACATTATATGAATCTTTACATTCCAATATAGTTAAGGAACCCTATAATGGATGGCCCACATCCCCCTATGCTCACCAACACTCTGTGTGCCCCAGGGCAACCCCATCTGTGAATTATTTAACAGATTAGCTCCAGACACAAACAGAACTGAGAACTGTTCACCTCTAGACCTGAAAAGATAGTTCTCAAAAGCAGGTACTTATTATTTTCTTACTTCCTGTGCTAAACATATATTCATTAGTAATTTCATATCACAAAGATTTTTAAAAGCAGATTCATTGACAGTAGGAAAGCATTTTGAGGAATAAAATACCTTTAGAAACTCAAATTTCTCCTTTCTCTATTTTTTAAAGATTTGTCCCACATTTACGTCCAAAATATATGCTTCTTTTCCATTAACATTAAATATTTATCATGATATGAAAACATGACAGTGTATTAGAATGTGTAAGTTACATTTTAAAACCATTAGAAAAAAAAAAAAGGTTGTGGTTGCTCTCTTTATGTAAGTGAGATAGAAGAAAGCTCTTCAGAAATTACTAAACTGCTTCAAACTTGGTATTTTCAAGCACAGCAATAGAGAGTTTGGTTTCAGTATCAAATCATGGTTCAGTTCTGTTTCCTGAAGAAAATAATTGAGAGTTGTGGGAGCTTTTCCTTCCATAATATCTTGACCCATTTAGAGAAACCCATCTGCTAGAATAGCATGAATCTCTCTGCAAGTCACTATCTCAATCGAGCGAAAATATGACAAAGCAATCACGATGATCAAATAAAACATGAAAGGTGATTTCTGGGATTCAATCAGAAGAGGATATAAAAATACTTGTTCAGGTGGGAACTAATTCATGTCTGACACATTTTGCTCTCCAACAAGGTAATTATTTGATATCCCATTATTGAGCATTCATTGTTTGCAAAGAACTACTAAGAAAACAAAGACTTAGCTTCAGTCTTTCTTCTCAGAATTTCACTTGGAGAGAAAAACTTTGATAGTGACACCACAGTGTCAACTGCCATACTGTGATAACAAAGCTAGTACTTAATATAGAAATAGGGAAGAGAGACTGATAGAATAGAAGGCTGGAAAAGGACCATAAAGAAACATGTGCTACCTTGGGAGTATTTAATTAATGTTGATAGATTGCTATTGAACAAGATGAGCAAGAAAAAAAGACTTTTCAGAGAGAACTATAGTATAAAAAGTAAGGTCAGAATGAGGGGCAAGAAATTTTGATTCTTGGCACATGTTTAACAGATTGAATAGGAGAATGTGACCAACAGATATCTCTTTTGGAAAGATAATGTCAGCAGCAATTTAGAGTTATGATCTCCTGAATGACATGTGTACATTCTGGATGGAGATGGGTAGAGTTCAAGAAAATCAACTAGCATTGATTTATTTTTGATTCATATCTGTCACTTCAAATTTGTTGCAATTTTAATGTACATGCTATTTCAGTACAATAGAACATGTCCATAAACTATAAACATATAATGTATTTGAATGGAACATAAACCTTCCTTTGACTCTTCAATTTCTGCCAAATAGCTCAATCCTGATACTAAAAATAATATTAACATTACCAGTACCAATCACAGCCCTATTTTGTCTTAGTTGGGATCAGAGAGAACTGATGTAAAAGATGGCTTGGAACGGAATTGATGGGATCAAGCCGAGTTAGAGAAATGCTACTATTAATCTTGAGTTTTCATTTCTTTGGAGAAGTAGAACTTTAAGAAATGGTCAATAACAATATATAATTAAATAGGTAGAGAAGTGTAGTCCTTGAGATGATCTCAGAGCTTAAACATGAATCAAATTGGTCTGATATGAATCAATAAACAAATTTCAAAAACAGGAAGGAAATCAAGGGAGAAAATATGAATCACTAAATTAAGAAATTCAGAAAACAAATAATCCATATATTCTCTAATCTCTTCATCATGGTGATTTGCAGGACACAGTAAATTTAATCAGCTCAGTAAACAACAGTACCTGTCCATCCAAGGTCCAGAATCTTCTTCTCAAGTAACACAGCTGGATGAAGGCAGATAATTCTCAACACAATATGTACTGCCAAAAGCTTTCATTTTTTCTCATCCCATTTAGTAATATACAGCTGGCAAACAGTAATTTTCTATTAGGAAATGGGGATGGAATCAGAACTTACCCCAAGTTTACTGTGAGAATTAAATGAGTTATTAATGTGAAGCATTTAGGTGAGTTTACACTATATTGCTGGGCTTCCCGGGTGGCACTAGCGGTAAAGAACCCGCCTGCCAGTGCAGGAGACGTAAGAGATGCGGATGGATCCCTGGGTGGGAAGATCCCCGGGAAGAGGGCGTGGCAACCCACTCCAACTCTCTTCCCTGGAGAATCCCATGGACAGAGGAGCCTGGTGGGCTACAGTCCATAGGGTTGCAAAGTCGGACATGATTGAAGCAACTTTAGCACATATGCACACACACACACACACACACACACACACACACAATATTGCTAAGGCTCAATACATGTGAGCGATTGTTATCAATAATTATTTACATCCAAAGTATGTAGGTTGAAATCCTGGTTTCTCCATTTATAATTCTTTTTACTTAGGATAAGTTGAATCTTTTCTAAAGTTCAATTCTCTCACTGCATAATGAGCATAAATGTATAGTTACTTAAACCTTGGAACTTAGGCAAAAAGATGATTTTATGTCATTTTACTGCCACACTTGGAGAGTATGAGAGTATGAGTTTCGGAATGAGTTTCCACAAAACAATGACTATTAATTCTAAAGGGGAATTTGCCTTTGTTTTACTATGTATTTATTATTAATTAGAGTCCAATTCTAAGAGGTCTCATATCAACTTGTAGAGTTTTGTTTGTTAAAGCTGCCAATGATTTTTGTCTAGTAGAAAAGATAGCCCACAAACTTAAAGCTTTATTGCCTTGTAGGACACTGAACTAATTTTATACTATTATTTGATGATCTTATGCCAGCATTTTTTTGTTTCTGTGTTTATATATACACTTTATCTTGAATTCTTTTTAACCAGCTTTAATATTTTGTTTTTTTCCCTCATTCACATACTAAATGAACATTTACATGTGCTTACTATATTTTTGTGTAATACAAAACATTTCATTATATAAACTTTATTATACAAAACATTTTATAGAGTATTCTTTTTAATGGCTAGCATTTATTGAGTACTAATTAAATGTTATGTACAATTTTTAATTTACTGGTTTCTAAAAACAGCAAAATGGGGTGAGAAAAAGAATCATCCACATATTACAAATTAACTGGTTTTGTGATCACCTGAGAGCTCAGCTGGTAAAGAACCTGCAGGCACTGCGGGGGACCGCAGTTCAATCCCTGGGTCGGGAAGATCCGCTGGAGGAGGAATAGGCCACTCACTACAGTATCCTTGGGGTTCCCTGGTGGCTCAGCGGGTAAAGAATCTGCCTGCACTGCAGGAGACCCCTGTTCAATCCCTGGATCGGGAAGATCCGCTGGAAAAGGGATAGGCCACCCACTACAGAATCCTTGGGCTTCCCTGGTGGCTCAGCCGGTAAAGAATTTACCTGCAATGCAGGAGACCTGAGTTCAATCCCCGGTTGGAGAAGGGAAAAGCTACCCACTCCAGTGTTCTGGCCTGTAGAATTCCATGGACTGTATAGTCCACGGGATGGCAAAGAGATATGACTGAGTGACTTTCACTTTCACTTTGTGATCACCAGTCACTGATTGATTAAATGTCAAAGCTATGGGAAGTGTACTCTGTCCTAGGAATTACTTTTCAATTACCTTCATTTTTGACTAAAGGAACTTAGTATATAATACTACAGAGATAAATTATCCTTTTATCCACCAAAACTTCATGGTTAGCATTTAACATTTTCCTTCTTTAAGAGCCTTACTCTATGATTCATTATTTTCTCACTTGCTTTCTCTATTCGTGCCTTAATTCAGGTTATACCATCAGTCACAAAGGTTTAAAATTTTGACGTTGTCTCAGGATCCACATCTATAATTTATAATAGATCCACATTTATAATTTTAAAAATCACAATGATTCACAGAATTCTTGTTTTTACCTCTATAAGAACACAGTATAAAATAATAATAGGATATCTAACTTCTGTGTCTTTTGCTGTTGCAGTTTCTGACTGAACCTCATTCTCATTTGTCCCTAGTCTGGAGTGTACTCTGAACCAGTCACTTTTAGTCTCATTAGGACTGGGTATCACTATTGTTATTGTTGGTGGTGGGTTTGAGCTGTTTGGAAGAAAGTTGAAGTAAAAAGACAGTACATGCACCCTAAATGTATCTACATTAAATATTTGATATTCACATTTTGCTTATACTTGACTTTTTGTACCTTACAGATCAAACATAATTTGAAATTAAGATGACCGTAACAGTGAATAAAAATAAAAATTCAAAAATCTCTACCTTAACCTCCAGTTGATTGTTTGGCATCCCCTATGTTCTCAAGATGAGCACATGTCACAGAACACCATGTTTGTGCCAACATTATATCCCCCAAAGAAGGATCTGATGGACTCACTCTCCTGCTCAACATCTTCACAAACACAGGATATCCAGAGACATAATCTGAATCTTTTGCTGCATTGAGTTGGGTAGTACAGTTTGCTCTTAGTAACCTCTTGATATGTCCCTAAGAAAGCCTAAACATTCAAGCAATGCTAAGTGTTCCAGGGCACCGCCTCTCTCAGCACTAGTTTTTCTCATCCCCTGTTTCATACAACCTCCCACCTTTAGATGCTTTTCTAACAGTACTCTAGCACTTCAGATAGTTTACCTTGTATAACAGGCAGAATATGCCTTCCTCCACCGAAAAAGAGACACATATTGTGACTGGATCATCTTGCATGGCAAAAGGGAACTTTCTAGATATCACTAAGTTAAGGGTCATGGGATGAGAGACCATCCTGGATTATCAGGGGGGTGAGGGGGAGCTGATGTAAACATGTTGCTGTTGTTCAGTTGCTGCTAAGTCACTTCCGACTCTTTTCCGACACCATGGACTGTACCCCACCAGCCCGCTCTGTCCACAGGATTTCCCAAAGCAAAAATACCAGAGTGGGTTGCCAATTCCTTCTTCAGGGGATCCTCCCAACTCAGGGATCAAACCCATGTTTCCTGCATTGGCAGGCAGATTCTTTACCACTGAGCCACCAGGGAAGACCCTGATGTAACCATAAGGTCATTATAAGGTGAGGCAGGAGGGTCAAAATCAGAGAATGAGATGTGATGACAAGCAGAGACAGATGTGAAGATATCGTGCTGCTAACCGTGAGGCTGGAGAAAGAGGCCATGAGCGAGGGAGTGCAGGAGAATTCTAGAATCTAGAAATAGCAAGGAAACAGATGTCTCCCTAGAACCTCAGGAAGGAACAGAGCATAAAAAGCAACACACTTTACACTTCTAAATTCCAGAACTTCAAGATAGTAATAATAAGTCTGTGTAGCTTTAAGCCATTAAGTTTGCAGCAATTTGTTACAGCAGAAACAAGAAACGAATACATCTTGTACTGACCTGATTAAGTCTTACTCTCCATATGGGAAATTCCCAGATGTTAGACCATGATTTAGTCTATTTTGTTTTCCAAGGACTTCTTTAAAAATAATTAGATCTCAATTAATATTTATATAAGGGACGGCTCTTTTAGAGCAAACAATTTAATTAGTCTCCACTTGAACAGGATATTTATCCTGTTTAGATTAATCCTTTAGATTAACCCCACTTTGGTTAATCTAAAGGGACACCATTTAATAGTCTGAATGGTTTCTTATACTTTTTGTTAGGCCAAAATGATAACTAACAAATTTATCCCAGTTCTGGGTAGCATGTAGGTTTATGTATGGGCCATGGCATTTAGATACCAAATGTAAAAACAAAACTCCACATGCCTCTCTGTACCTTTTTTTGGAGGAAATAAAATTGAGACATGTTTCCACAGTAAATCTAAATGTCTTCTATATTACCAGACTTAAAAAGGTTATGTACATTAGATATTACATCACTGTTTGAAAGTACATTAGTGCTTTTGAAAACAGCTGCCTTCAATCTCCATTCTCATAAAAAGAACAACCACAGTCTGTGCTTTTTCTAATGGCTTTGAAATATATGTTAACTTTGAAATTCTGATCCACACTAATGTTTGTGTATCATAATACAGAATATTAATGGAAAACATAACGGGGAAGTCTTTACAAAATAGGGCAGAAGGAGAAACTTAGGTTTTTCAAAGTGTTTTTGGTTTCAAGGTGTTTTCCCTTTGGCAATGAATATGGTTTTATAAAAGTTTCATGAGGTAAAAGTATTAATAAATGTGTGTATTTATATAATGTAAGAATAGAGTCATTGATTTGGAGAGACCTTTCTAGATGAGAAAGGTTTTGAAGTTTGCATATAAAGCTGGCTTCTATGACTTCTCAGTATGGTCTGTCCTTCAGTACATGGAAAGCTGTGGGCACAGGTGATGTAGGCTGAATGCTAGTGTGTTATCTAGACAGACCAAATACGAGGATGCCTATGGCTTCAAAACTAACTTTACTCCAGCAACAGTTTCCTGAAATACTGGGTGCACATTTTTTCCTTATCTTCATCATCCTGTTTCTAATTGGGAATCCTTGTCTGGTTTACAAAGCAGTGAAACTGGAAAATTCATTCTTATAGCAAATGCACTTTTCTCACTCAACATGTGCATGAAGTGTGTGCTAAGTCACTTCAGTCATGTTCAACTTTTTGCGACCCTTTGAACTGTAGCCCACCAGGCTCCTCTGTCCATGGGACTCTCCAGGCAAGAATACTGGAGTGGGTTGCCATGCCCTCTACCAGGGGATCTTCCCAGAGATCTAACCCTTGTCTCTTACATCTCCTACACTGCAAGTGGGTTCTTTACCACTTGAGTCACTGGGGAAGCCTATCACTCAACATACATGAATGGAAATATACAGAGAGACGATGATGATGATATGATGGTGATTGGTTACTCATCCTTTACCCCCTTGGGCAAGGTAAATATGAAGAGAAATCTGATCCTTGAAATGAAAGGATGAACTGTCCAGCAGTAGGTACCTAAGGACAATTTCAGCAGAAGTGTCATTAACACTGCTCTGCATTTTGCCTACATAAGGAGGCAGAAAGAATTTTTAAATGGCCGTTTCTTACCTGAACCAGCAGAAAGAGGACATATGCATGCAAACTGTGGGCAGTTAGTGTCTAGAAATTGGGCTAAGGACTGCATTTGACTTTCTCAAGGCTGAAGAAAATTAAGGTTTTATTAAAATAAGACATGATGCTGGAGATTGCTGGCTATCTCAAGCTTCTGCCCTGCTGCAGAGCTGGGCAGTGTAACCTCAGGCTCTATGTGAGTAACAAGGTCCTCTCTAGGCCTACCTGCTAGTCACAGGGAGTATGATGCATTTGTTTTGTGTTCGACAAGTTCACAATTTACCTTGGAATGCAAACTGAATGGAGAGAACTCAAAGCCTTTATACATGAAAAGGGTGTCTAGGCAAAATACTAGAAGGAAATTCTGAGTCATGAAAATTGCCTGTTGATCCAAGACAAATGGTTTCACAGAACCAACCACAGTCTGGAAGTATTAAATAATCTGCGCGCGCTCTTTCTCTCTCTCTCTCTCTCTCTCTCTCTCTCTATATATATATATATATATATATATATAGGCTGTGCTTAGTCACTCAGTCGCATCCGGCTCTGCAACCCCATGGACCGTAGCCTGCCAGGCTCCTCTGTCCATGGAATTTTCCAGACTTGGAGTGGGTTGCCATTCCCTTCTCCAGGGGATCTTCCCAACCCAGTGATTGAACCTGTGTCTCTTGCATCTCCTGCATTAGCAGGCAGATTCTGTACCACTTGTGCCCCCGGAGGCACATAAATATATAATTACATATATATATATAGTTAATTACATCATTCATTCTACAATTTAAACATTAACATTTTTTTAAAAATTTTACTTATTTGGCTAGGCTTTAGTTGGTACATGTAGAATCCATTGCACTGGGAGCTTCCTGCATTGGAAGTGCAGAGTCCTAACCACTGGACCACAAGGCAAGTCCCTATTTTATTTTTTTAACTAAAATAAAATACTTTTAGAAAGTTAAACATGAACAAGATTGTATAGTAGGTGGGGGAAAAGGGGAAGGGAATAAAAGAAAATGACAAGAATCCAATGGGAAGAATGGTACTGAATAAGGGAAATTCGATAGAACATCTAAATGCTTTATGCCACATGGATGAATACAAAGGAATTCAATGTGTGTTTTTTAACTGATGAGTGAATAAATATGTAATTTACGTTTCAGTTCACTTGGACAATTTATTGTGATACTTGTAGACATTATTTTGTAAATTACTAGTTTCAAAAATGGAGAAGGCAATGTAAACCCAAATGCCATGGACAGAGGAGCCTGGTGGGCTGCAGTCCATGGGGCTGGGAAGAGTCAAACAAGACTGGGCGACTTCACTTCCACTTTTCACTTTCATTCATTGGAGAAGGAAATGGCAACCCACTTCAGTGTTCTTGCCTGGGAAATCCCAGGGATGGCGGAGCCTGGTGGGCTGCCATCAATGGGGTTGCACAGAGTCGGACACGACTGAAGTGACTTAGCAGCAGCAGCAGTTTCAAAAAATTTGGATTTTTTTTAGAATATCTGCTGTTTTATGGGGATAGTAAAATAGAGTACTTAAAAGCAGTATTGGTTCAGGTGAGCTGGCCATCTCAAAAACAGACTCAGTTAAAATTCCTGTTTTCCAAAGTAGAACTGGAAATTATTTTACAAACGCATCATTGCAAATGTATCAGGTAAGTCTTCAAAAATTTAATTTCTCTTTCTATTCCTAATTTTTCAGTAACAGCTGAATTAAACTATTATTTATTTTTGTACAGAATCAGGCTAAAAATATTTTTTAAATTAAGGTTCTGATGCATTTTCCCATAATTTTAGTGGATAATTATGAAATATAAATGTCTTATTAATATATAACCATTATATGTTTGTATTATATCAACCTATCTATCTGCAGTTCACTGATACTAAACTTTATTCATTTACATTGTTTCCTCATAAAGATGTATCATAGGTTGCCTAATACTTTCTTAACTGTTCAAAAAGTAACTTTTCAATTTCCCCAAAGTTATCACTAAGAGGTTAAACCTTCCTAGGTATTATTTTAGAATAAACTTTCTCTTTTTAGCTTGTTTTGCCTAACCTTTTAGCAGAAATCTAATTAAAGAAAACTTCTTTAATTGTATTTAATATTTTAAAATTCAAAGATGTTTTCATGTTAATGATTTATAGCTAAAATCTGCTTCATTTTTTAAAACCACACTCATGTTCTTTAATTTCAAAACTCTTTGGGGAACATTACAGAAAATGAAAGAAAGCTATCTCTTATCAGTTGCCTACTGCTAGGTAACGAACTACCACAAAATTAGTAATTAAACATACACACACACACACTTATAATCTCACAGTGTCTGTAAGTAAACTTACCTGGGAACTCTGCCATTTAGTTCAATAAGGCTGAAATCAAGGTATAGCCTGGGCTGCATCCTCATTTGGAAGCTATAATGGGAGAGAATCTACCTGGATTCTCACTCAGATTATTAGCAGAATTCATTTCCTTGTGTGTGTAAAACTGAAGACATGGACTTCTTCCTGGCTATGGCTGGAGACTGCCTTCATCTCCTAGAATCTGCCTAAAGTGCCAATTTTCTTCTTAAATTAAAAATGTGGGGAAAACCACTAGACCACTGAGGTATGACCTAAATCAAATCCCTTATGACTATACAGTGGGAGTGAGAAATAGATTTAAGGGACTAGATNATTAATTAGTAGAACTTTAATACAAAATAAACCTATCTTTAGGTATAGGTGCTAGGTAAAAACTAGAAATGTGCATGTAGATAAATTTCTTCTGTGACATATTGTTTATAAACTCCAAAACTGGGGGAGCAGAGATTAGGCATCTAAAAATAGACAATCTGTAGTTTAAATTATGGTACACCAGTGTTACGAGACACCATTAAGAATACTGTCACATTTTATACATTATAAATAATGTGCAAAATGTTAATGCATATATTAATAGAAATATACAATTACTTGTATATTATTATGAGCACATTTTTCTAATGGTATGATGTTCACAACTTAATTCTTAAACTTCAGCTACATCATATTCAGTATGTTCTCATCTTTGTGGGAAAAGAAAGATTTTAGAAAGATTTGCACCAAAATGTTATCAGCAATTTATTCAGNACAATTACTTGTATATTATTACGAGCACATTTTTCTAATGGTATGATGTTCACAACTTAATTCTTAAACTTAAGCTACATCATATTCAGTATGTTCTCATCTTTGTGGGAAAAGAAAGATTTGCACCAAAATGTTATCAGCAATTTATTCAGAGGCACAAGAAAGTTTGCATTTTTTATGTCTCTGGCATTTATAATTACATTTGAACATGCCTCGAGTCGAACACGACTGAAGCGACTTAGCAGCAGCAGCAGCAGCAGCATGGTCTTCCACTCACCCTGTAATCATGGCCTGTCTACCTGGTGCCAGGTGTTATGGAAACTGATGATACAGTGCTTAGCAAGACAGATGAAGTCTGTCCATCTTGGGGCGTTGTCAGGGGGTGGGGAGGAGGGACAGGTAGCTGGTAAACAAACAAACCAGTCAGTAAGGCTATTAGTTACATATGTGTGCAGGAGCTCAAAAGGTCCAGGTAGAGAGTAGTTGAGCACTCCTTCCAATCAAGTAATCAGGGCAAGTGTGCTTCTCTGAGCAGGCAAGAGTAGAAGTGAAACTAGGACCATGAGATTAAAGTAGAGGGAAAGGTATGGAGGCGATGGAAACAGTATGTCAGGCTTCCAGAGGACATGGTCAGTGGTGNTGAGCACTCCTTCCAATCAAGTAATCAGGGCAAGTGTGCTTCTCTGAGCAGGCAAGAGTAGAAGTGAAACTAGGACCATGAGATTAAAGTAGAGGGAAAGGTATGGAGGCGATGGAAACAGTATGTCAGGCTTCCAGAGGACATGGTCAGTGGTGTTACAAGAAGGTAAATGGGCCAACGGTGGCTGAGTGCTGTGCAATGTGGTGGGAGACTTAGGCTAGGACACAGAGTTTATCTGCTGCTGTTTTATTGGAGTATAGTTTATTTACAATGCTGTGTTACTTTCTGCTGTAGAGCACAGTGGATCTGTTGTACATAAACATATATCCACTCTTTTTCTGACTCTTTCCCCATAGAGATCATCACAGAGTTTTGAGTAGAGTTCCCTGTACTATACAGTAGATCCTTATTAGTTTGTATTCTAATTTGACAGATGCCTTGGGAGGGACTCAGCACCTGGTTCCCCTGCAGGGAGACAGGGTGGAGGGATGGAAGTGGCCATGTTGGCTGGGAGGCTATGGCGGTGGTCCAGGGTGAGGAGGGGTGCAGTCAACAGCATACACAGTGTCAGGCAGCAAAGGTAAGAAGATGTTACCTTAGATAATGTGATATCTGACTTCAGGAGATGGGAGTAAAGATTCTAGAGCAAGAGGTCATTCTGTTATTGCGGGTCTCCAGGATGGCCAAGAATGGGGAGCCAGAGCCATCCTTCTTGTTAACCTAACTCTTCTCTTTCTCTGTACCACTCATCCAATCGATAAGCAAATCCAGTTGGCTTTACCTTCAAAATGTCCCCAGAATCCAATTACTTACCACATTATGACAACCACCCCCATTCTGTCGTCTTCTAGTGGCTCTCTGCTTTACTGTCTGCCCCCTGCTTCGATCTACTTTACCTCCATACAGTAGCCTTTACAGTCCTTTGAAAATCTAGGTCTGGTCACATTCTCTCTCTGTTTAATATCCTCCAATGATCTTTCATTTTATTGAGAGTAAAACCCAAATACCTTGCATTTTTCCATGTACCTCCTATATGCCTGTCTGATTCCATCACATCCTTCTTTCTCCACAACTCCCCTCCTCCAGACATAACAATCCCTCACTATTCCAGGAGCCCTGAGAGCCTCAGCCTGGCTTTGGCTCAAGAAAGGCCCTGGCCCCTCCCGCTGCCTGCTGTGTTCTTTTATTAGGCACCTGTAAGACTGGTTGTCTCCCTTTCTTTCAGGTCTCTGTTTAAAGAGAGGCCATCCTAGACGCCTTGCATGAAATTGCCCTCCATCATTATCTAAGTCAATGCCAGGAGGGAGTGAGCTCTCTTGAGTTCTCAGTTGTATTTTCAGTGCCTGGGAGACAGTTCTTCTCAAATAGCGGTGGTATAGATGAGTTCATTCAGAACGTCTGCCAAAAACAGGTTAGGAATCAGAAACTATACAGATGATTAGGAAGCCACTGCATAGTAAGAAAACATCATAGACTAGAGGAGGAGATAAATGGAAGAGAAGGGCTGGGGAGTGGCCAGTTCAGTGGATTCCTACATCATGCTGAATGACATCTCACTAGCCCTTGCGGCTTCATGATGTGGGCACATGCCCGTTATCCTCAAGAAGGAGATGTGGGACCATAGTCGGGTTTCCTTCAAGGGCTGATATGAACAGTTGTGTAGTTTAGAAAAATTGGTCTAAGTGCTTCTTGGAGCTGGGAGGGCAGTGGGTGAGACAGGTGGCTGCTATGAGATAGCCCCTATGAGAAAAGGCTTTTGCTTGACCTAAAAGGATATATCCATGGGGATGGAGAGAACTAAATGGCTCTTATGGAGAGGTGGAGGAAGAACCCCAGCATTCAGTAATGCAAAACCATAAATTAGGCATAATCTTCGAAGGCAGATATTATTCCCATAAGCCATCTCAATTCATCTTCTGGGGTTCTTTCTTTTTATCCCTTTCAATAAAAGCAGTTAGAAATACTTTCAAACTGTCTTCTTCATCAAAATTGAGATGTCCTTCTGCACACTCAGGAGAAAGAGATGCCACTATAACCGTTCAACCCAGTGTTCAGTCATCTGCTCATACTGCTTGGTGAGCGATAAAACNAGAACAGAAGTGACTTAGCAGTAGCAGCAGCAGCGTCCATTAGGTCTAACCCCATGAAAAATTATTGCTATTATTTTCCTTTTTAGTGGATAGGGAATTAAAATTTAGAAAGCAACCTAGATAATACCAACATCTTTATAACTTTGAGTTGCTCTAAGAACAGGTGATATTTTCCCATTTGTTTGAGTCTACTTTTTTGTCCTTGAGAAATATTTCAAACTTTTCCTCAACTGGTCCTCTACCTAGTTCTAATTTTTGTATGTTCCTTTAGCTCAGTTCAGTCGCCTAGTCGTGTCCGACTCTTTGCGACTCCACGAATTGCAGCACGCCAGGCCTCCCTGTCCATCATCAACTCCCGGAGTTCACTCCGACTCATGTCCACCGAGTCAGTGATGCCATCCAGCCATCTCATCTTCTGTCATCCCCTTCTCCTCCTTCCCCCAACCCCTCCCAGCATCAGGGTCTTTGCCAATGAGTCAACCCTTCGCATGAGGTGGCCAGGAGTTTCAGCTTCAGCATCAGTCCTTCCAGTGAACACCCAGGACTGATCTCCTTTAGGATGGATTGGTTGGATTTCCTTGCAGTCCAAGGGACTCTCAAGAGTCTTCTCCAACATCACAGTTCAAAAGCACCAATTCTTTGATGCTCAGCTTTCTTTACAGTTCAACTCTCGCATCCATACATGACCACTGGAAAAACCACAGCCTCGACTAGATGGACCTTTGTTGGCAATACCCTCATAACTTACTGAATTTAATTTTTTTCATAATTCATTCTTTACATTCCTTTGAGTTTTTCAAATATACATTCAGGCCAGCAGCAAAAAAAAAATTTAAGATAATTTTATTGCTTCTCTGTCCATTTTATCTATTCTTATGCCTCTAAATCATTTCTTATGATCAATTACATTGATCAGTATTTGATTTAAAGTGCTGATTCATGCAGAGACTGTAAGTATATTTGCCTTATTCTTTTTGGAAACATCATTACTGTTACTTATTAAATAAGATGATACCGACTTTAGAAGACATGCATGTGTATGTGCATATATACATACACACATAATCCAAACGTGTATATATGCATATGTATGTATATACACATAATACATATGTTGATATAGACACATATAAAAAACATTAATGTACAGGCATGTATGTGTGAGTAAAAATGTGGAAAGTTTTCTAAGAGTTTTAAACACTATTTCTGTCCCACTCTTTTGTTTTATTCTTCAGGAATTGAAATAATATGAATTTATCCCTTCTCTTCCTGTCTTCCATTTCCACTACTTTCCATTTTACCCTTTTTAATCTTCTTTTAAAATCTCATTTTTATTCTTTTGGGTTTTGTTTATTGTTGTTTATTTCTATTATTATTTTCTGAATTTATGAATCAATGTGGTTTTTCATATTGTTAAATGCTTTATGAATAAATTTAATTCCATGTTAACTGTCATTACGGGCTTCTCTTGTGGCTCAGCTGGTAAAGAATCTGCTTGCAGTGTGAGAGAACTGGGTTCGATCCCTGGGTTGTGAAGATCCCCTGGAGAAGGAAAAGGCTACCCACTCCAGTATTCTGGCCTGGAGAATTCTATGGACTGTATAGTCCATGGGGTTGCAAAGAGTCGGGCATGACTGAGTGACTTTCACTTAACTGTTCTTATACAGATTACTTCAGGGAGAAGTTTGTTCAGGAAGAAACTTCCCCAATTGGCATATGTTGTTGACTCCATACTTTTCTTGTTATTTTTGCTGTATTGAAGTGTTTTTACAAAATTCCGATGTTAATGGTGCTCTGCCACTGCTGCAACATCCAGTTCATATTTGTTTTAGTGGTATTAATGAAAAAAAATTAATAACTGTATATTAAAAGTTATTTTCCAAGATACATACTAATAATGCTTAGTTTTACTTCAATTCACTCTAAAAATGAAATTTTTTTCTGATTTAGCAATGCTATTAAAATTTTAATAATTGTAAATTAACACAAACTGTAAGTAATGAATAGTAAAGTGCCTTTCCTCCTGTTTATATTAAAAAGAAATTTATGGAATGAGAAATAAATCTTAGTTCATTTAATGTTTAAATTAATACCCATTTAAAATTTAACAGATAAGTGTATAAAGCCTGTGAAGGAATCCAAACTGGAATATAGCCTTAAATGTCATTTTCTTAATATAATGACAAGATTCTATATATGTCTATTCTATAACACCAAAAAAAGGTGTTTTCCCATTTGTTTTCATGTATCCTAACAGGAAATTGATGCTAAACTTAGTAGGGTAATTGAGACGTTCTTTACAAAGACGTGGGAAAATATTAAGGACGACTAAAGAGCAGGGTCCTCTGAGGCCAGCCACATGGGAAAGCTATGCCGCCTCTTCTGTAGGGGCAAAGGGCTGGGTGGCTGGCTGAAACCTGAGGCAGTTGCTAAATAGAAAGTGATAGCTGGCGGGAGCTGTGGCCATCGATAGATGTGGCCATCAAGAGAAGGGCATGAACAGCCCAGGTGGGTTGGCAAGGATGGAGGCAGGTAACAAATACACTCCTCCCTTCTCTCTCACAGTGCACTCAGTCTGCAGAAAGATTGAGTGTTGACTGCAGCCTGGTGTTCACTGCAGCCTACTATTTAATTGATATATACTTTTATTACTGGATAATTTATCTTTTCTGAAGTTTAGCATTTACTGGTCTTCCACTTTCTTTAAATCTTTTTCCATCCAAATATTTTTCCTATTTTATTTCATTTTTTACTCTTTTTTCTCAAGATTTGCATGATATATACATACTTTAAATATAACTCTATATTAACTATTATTCTGTCATAAATGCTATAAATGTTTTTCTTAGTTTGTCATTTGATCTTTAATTTTCTGCAGTGCCTTTGAGGTTATATTTTGTGGGGTTAAGTATACTGGTGGTGGTTTAGTCACTAAGATGTGTCTGACTCTTGGGACCCCATGGACTATAGCCTGCCAGGCTCCTCTGTCCTTGGGATTCTCCAGGCAAGAATACTACAGTGGGTTGCCATTTCCTCCTCCAGGGGATCTTCCTGACCCAGGGAACTGAACCAGGGTCTCCTGTACTGCAGACAGATTCTTTACCAACTGAGCTATGAGAGAAGCCTTAAGTATACTAGGACTTATTTTTTCTTCTGGAGATTTTTTTAAAAATTATAAATATCTTTCTTAATTATTTATTAGCCTAATATACTTGTAGACTTTTGTGATATCTACAATTGAATTATAAACATAAGCATAGATACTTAAAACAGCTCAGAATATTTATTCTTGCGAGGTTTGATAAAAATTCCAAGGAGTATGTATTGTGCATGTGTGTGTGTGTATGTGCTTGTTTATACAGATAATTAGCCCAATTAATTTTAAACTAATCTATTGTTTTTCATTTTATTATATGCATCATACCAAGAGTCTCTTTAAAGATAATATAAATTGTTTAATTGATCCACTTATGCCAGCATTGCACTGTTTTAATTATTATAGATTAATCATTTGGGGCTTATGATAAGGCAAGTCATTTTGATGCCTGTTTCTGCTCAGTGAGGCTCATCTTTTACACTGAATTCTTCATTCAGTTTCATCAATTATTTCCCACACAGAGATTGTAAATCCAACAGAGATTCTGTGATGAGAAATCTGGGATGTAGAGTAAGAAAATGGAACCATTTGCAGAATACTTTATGCAAACTCAAAAATGTACCTCGTCCAATTTGGCAGTATAAAGCCCTCCTCACATTGCATTTATGTAAATTGGCTTAGGTGATCAAATCACCTGTAAGCCTCTTCAAATTGTCATTCATAAAGGCAAAGTATAAAGTGGCTTTATATCTATCATAAAATGTGTGTGAATAATTGTTTGGTTTGATTTCTGTATGGTTCTAATCAATGGAATATAGTTTTGAATTGAAAGTTAAAGGCAACCCAAATGCGGGAAGAAAATTATTACCTAGCTTCAGTTCTGATTCACATTAAGCAGAAGTTATTTCCACACTTTTTAAAATAAGTGCTAACATGTCCAGAAGCTATGCCTGCTTCCGTGATGAACATGTTTTCTTGCTGCACCTTGGGGAACTGGGCTCGTGAATGCACAACGTTCAACAGCTCGCTCATTCTCTGGGCCACCTGCTAATTTGCTGTAAGCACCAGAAATGATGATGATATTTTTGTTTCTTCACCCACTAAATTACTTTCATGCCCCAAATGTCCTAATTGGTATTCTGTTCCTCAAAGCCAATAGTTGATTTCCACAAGGAAATGAAAATGCAGGTGGGATTGTCCTCAGAGGTACGTGAATCTTACAACATGCTCTCTGCCCACCACCTTTACTCAGAAGTGACACCGTGCTCAGCATCACTTGATGGGGCTCCCACGTTAAGACTTACAAAATCTAATTTAATTTAATTAACTATCCTTCTGACAATTCATTAGCAGCTTCTTTCTTTACCCTCCTCCACTTGAGAGACCTTTTACAAAGTCTTTTATAAATAAATACATGTGATTTGTCATTCTTATGATACTGACAAAAACAACTAGATTTAAAGATGAAGTTTTGGGCGTGAGGAATGGGAGGAAGGCAAGAATAAAAATGAATGTTTAAGAATGCAGAGAAACACGTGCACACAGGATAAATAAGCCTGGTGGTGGCCAGTGCATGGGCTCCGGTTCATATGCTCATTTAGCCAACGAGGAGAATCTCCTTTAAACCGAGTAGGAAATGATAGTTACCAGATTAACAATTCCTTTTTCAGCATATATATGTTTTATTGCAGTGCTTCTACCATTGCATAGGTCACTTCTGACCTGAGAGCTCTTCACAATTCTTAATCTCATTAGTGTAAAAAATACACCCCCTGAGCACTGACTGGCATGATCTCTGGGCAGAAAGATCAACTGCATGAAATAAGCAGAGTATCTCCAGGAGCCTCCGAGCTGCCATGCTATGAACTGGCTCTGCAGACAGCTAATGCTTCAGAGATCTTTCAAACCAGCTGATGCATCGGCTTTGAACTAGTGGCACAGGCAAACTCTAGAAGGGTGAAACACTAGGGTCTCCACCTCTGAAGAGCCCAGTGGCCACACCAGGCTCATATTACGTAACCACACAGTTTCTTCACAAATGCTGACTGCCTCCCAGCTCATGCTGATTCCCCAGGTTTAAAGCCAGGACATTTTGTGTTATTTGTAACAAACTAAGGACTCAGCCTCACCTGCATTTCCTGCTTGTTCTATACCACTTACAAAAGTATTTTGTGATCCGTGAGTTTGTTCAATGATTGATTTACCATGTTTACAAGCATCTATTACAAAGAAGAACTGATGACAGGTGGCAGAACTTCAAGGAGAAAGAATACAGTCATTGTCTGGCCTCTGAGCTAAGCATCCTGCAGGAGACAGGTATATTAAATAAGAAATTACGGTAACAGTTGATAAGTACTGTGATAGAATTTGGAGGGGCTGTAAAAGGTAGCAAGATCACATAACCTAGTCAAGTGGGACCAGATAAAATATTTGATAAACACTAGTTGGGCATCATTAAATAAATAAGATGACAGTTAGGCTGGTGCCTGAAAGATGATTTGGTTCAGAGGAAGGGTGATAATGAGGAGTAGGAATGGTGATCAAGACAGACACAAGGATGAATAGGGGAGAGAAAAAGGTGTCTGAGGAACTGAAATAAGGTCAGGAGGGCTGTCACCGGGGATGTGCCTGGGGGAGTGATCAGAGTAGGGCTGGAGAGGGGGGCCATGGAGGTCTCCCAAATCAAGTCAAGGAAGCTGAAATGCATCTTCATGTATCCTGATGGTTACAGAACTCAGAAGGTGCCTACTAAATAAGAGTAGACTTGCTTTTGTATTACTGAGAACATCAAGTTTATAAATTTCTGAGCACTAAATGAAGGTGTCATATGAAAACGCATGGCACACTGAGGGTACTCAATAAATGTTTAATGACTCTGAAACTGAATGACTTGGCCAAATAGAAATTATAACTTCATCCATTTGTAATGATTTTGCAATGCATATATGTGCAAATTTCCTTATTTATCATCTTAGCAAATAATATTTTATCTTTAAAAACCGTTCTTTAACCTTTGGCAAAAGTTTAATTTCAAAAAACTTTAAGGCAATGAAATAGATGATTGCATATTTCCATTGCAGTGAGCTATAATTATAAGCACCTTGAATGGGAGCACTATAAATAAAAATAACTCATCAGGTTGCTTTTACAACCTGAGCAATGCAGGGTAATTAAGCCAAGAAATTAAAATCTGTAAAATTAAAAGTGTAATTCTATACATCAAATTTAGCAATGATTTTCAAGGAACTAATCGATCTCCCAGTTCAAATAGCCTGCTGCTGCTGCTGCTGCTAAGTCGCTCCAGTCATGTCCGACTCTGTGCAAACCCAGAGTCGGCAGCCCACCAGGCTCCTCTGTCCCTGGGATTCTCCAGGCAAGAATACTGGACTGGGTTGCCATTTCCTCCTCCAATGCATGAAAGTGAAAAGTGAAAGTGAAGTCAGTCAGTCGTGCCCGACTCTTAGTGGCCCCATGGACTGCAGCCTAGCAGGCTCCTCAGTCCATGGGATTTTCAGGCAAGAGTACTAGAGTGGGTTGCCATTGCCTTCTCCGTCAAATAGCCTAGTTTGGTTAAAATGTAGTCAATGACTATTGTGTTTGCTATTTCAAACACTGTCTTCCATTAGCATATTCACAATTTAAATTTCAAGTCAACTTGATTTGAATAATCCACATAGTTTAAAAATGTGTATGTGTTTCTGGCAAAGGCTTTGCAAGATTGGTTCTCATTAAAGCTATCTCATAGCACAATTTGTATTGTGAAGCAGTCTTCCTAGTTACAGAAACACATGCTATTGCTGATGATAAATTATTCATGCTATTCTACTTTAAAATGTTATGGTTAAACCATTACAAGCTATGAAATACATATAAGGTGTTTTTTCTATGTGTACTTGTAGAACACAATCCAAACACAGGTCTTGATATAGAAATATAAAGGAAATTAGGAATTGATTATAATTAGCACACCATAGGCCAATTGTCCTAGTCTATGAAAAACTGAGACAAATCGTGAAAAACAGGAATATCAAATATTAAGGGGTTTTTTAAGAAATGAAGGTTTTCACTCAGACTTCCCAAGAACACCATTCTTAGTGATACGCAGTAAGTGAAACACAGATAGAACAACAGAAGAATAAAGGTCTGATTATTAACTTTGACTTTGTGAACAGCTGCATAAATAGGAACTATACCAATAAATTCTGTTCTACCTGTTGTTAACTGCTCCCCGCTTTCCCCTGTTACCTTATATGAACAGTGGTATAGCAATGCAGGGGCCCTGAATTTGAACTAGATACCACATGCCCCAGCTAAGACCCAGAAAAGCCAAATAAATAAATATATAAACAAATAAATATTTTTTTAATAAATAAAAGGGTGAATTTTGTTAAAAGAAAAAAGAATCAGCATATAAGAAATGTGTCAAGAGGAAGAGCTGAGAAAGGAGACTAAGGAGGGAAGGTAGACTATTGGAGATTTACAAGGAATTTCTTGCTAAATGACAGGATATCTTCTATCCTAATGCAGTTAGGTTCACAAATTCTGGTATGTTAGGATGAGCACAGAACTATACTTTAAAGAGTTCTGGCCATGATTTCTGTCTTTGACTCTGAGATGTCACAATGATTCTGTGTCTCTAAGCCCCATTTACTTGAACTGTAAATGTAATAACTATAATACAGAGAGTGGCCATGGGATCATTTACAATGTCTAGAACAAAACTAACTGTACACCTGTGGTGGATTCATGTCGATGTATGGCAAACCCAATAGAGTATTGTAAAGTCAAATTAAAAAATAAATAAATAAATATATTTAAAAAAAGAACTAACACTTCATAAGTGCTCAGTAAATGTGCATTCCCTATTTTTCTCTTCAGTATATTATCTCATGTTCAGTTCAGTTCAATCGCTTTGTCGTGTTTGACTCTGCAACCCCATTGACTGCAGCACGCCATCACCAAATCCAGGAAATTGCTCAGACTCATGTCCATTGAGCTGGTGATGCCATCCAACCATCTCATCCTCTGTCGTCCCTTCTCCTCCTGCCTTCAATCTTTCCCAGCATCAGGGTCTTTTGCAAGGAGTCAATTCTTCACATCAGGTAGCCAAAGTATTGGAGTTTCAGCTTCAGCATCTGTCCTTCCAATGAATATTCAGGACTGATTTCCTTTAGGATTGACTGGTTTGATCTCCTCACAGTCCAAGGGACTCTCAAGAGTCTTCTCCAATATCTCAGCTCAAAAGCATCAATTTGGCACTCAGCTTTCTTTATAGTCCAACTCTCACATCCATACATGACTATTAAGTAATGTCTCTGCTTTTTAATATGCTGTCTAGGTTGGTCATAGCTTTTTTTCCCTAGGAGCAAGCGTCTTAACTTCATGGCTGCAGTCACCATCTGCAGTCATTTTTGAGCTCAAAACAATAAAGTCTGTCACTGTTCCCCTTCTATTTGCCATGAAGTGATGGAACCAGATGCCATGATCTTAGTTTTTTTAATGTTAAGTCTTAAATCAGTTTTTTTACTCTCTTCTTTCACTTTCATCAGGAGGCTCTTTAGTTCTTCTTTGCTTTCTGCCATAAGGGTAGTGTCAGCTGCATATCTGAAGTTATTGATATTTCTCCTGGCAATCTTGATTCCAGCTTGTGCTTCATCCAGCCCAGCATTTCATATCATGTACTCTGCATAGAAGCTAAACAAGCAGAGTGACAATATACAGGGTGGTGTACTCCTTTCCTGACTTGGAACCAGTCTATTGTTCCATGTGCAGTTCTAACTGTTGCTTCTTGACCCACATACAGGTTTCTCAGGAGGCAGGTCAAGTGGTCTGATATTCCCATATCTTCAAGAATTTTCCACAGTTTGTTGTGATCCACACAATCAAAGGCTTTGGCATAGTCAATGAAGCAAAAAGAGATGTTTTTTCTGGAACTCTCTTGCTTTTTCTATGTTCCAATGGATGTTGGCAGTTTGATCTTTGGTTCCTCTGCCTTTCCTAAATCCAGTTTGAACATCTGGAAGTCCTTGGTTCACGTATTGTTGAAGCCTGGCTTGAAGGATTTTGACCATTATTTTGCGAGTGTGTGAGGTGAGTACAATTGCGCGCATGTGAGGTAAGAACAATTGTGCGGTAGTTTGAGCATTCTTTGGCATTGCCTTTCTTTGGAATTGGAATGAAAACTGACCTTTTCCAGTCCTGAGGCTACTGAGTTTTCCAAATTTGCTGGCATAATGAATGCAGCACTTTCACGGCATCATCTTTTAGGATTTGAAATAGCTCCACTGGAATTCTATCACCTCCACTAGCTTTGTTTGCAGTGATGCTTCCTAAGGCCCACTTGACTTTGCATTTCAGGATGTCCGGTTCTAGGTGAGTGATCACATCATTTTGGTTATCTGGGTCATGAAGATCTTTTTTTGTATAGTTCTGTATATTCTTGCAACCTCTTCTTAATATCTTCTCCTTCTATTAGGTCCCTACCATTTCTGTCCTTTATTGTGTCCATCTTTGCATGAAACTTCCTTGGTGACTCAGACAGTAAAAGTGTCTGCTTGCAATGCAGGAGACCCGGGTTTGATCCCTGAGTGGGGAAGATCCCCTGGAAAAGGAAATAGCAACCCACTGCAGTACTCTTGCCTGGAAAATTCCACGGACAGAGGAGACTGGCCAGCTACAGTCCATGGGGTCATAAAGAGTCAGACATGACTGAGCAACTCTACTTTCACTTTCACTTTTGCATGAAAGGTTCCCTGGTATCTCTAATTTTCTTGAAGAGATCTCTAGTCTTTCCCATTCTATTGTTTTTCTCTATTTCTTTGCACTGATCATTGAAGAAGGCTTCTTATCTTTCCTTGCTATTCTTTGGAAGTCTGCATTCAAATGGGTATATTTTTCCTTTTCTCCTTTGCCTTTCGTTTCCCTTCTTTTCTCAGCTATCTGTAAGGCCTCTTCGGACAACAGTTCAGTTCACTTCAGTCGCTCAGTCATGTTCGACTCCTTGCGACCCCATGAATCGCAGCACACCAGGCCTACCTGTTCATCACCATCTCTCGGAGTTCACCCAGACTCACGGCCTTCGAGTCCGTAATGCCATCCAGCCATCTCATCCTCAGTCGTCCCCTTCTCCTCCTGCCCCCAATCCCTTCNATCTTTGGCTGCACAGAATATAATCAATCTGATTTTGGTGTCGACCATCTGGTGATGTCCATGTATAGTCTTCTCTTGTGTTGTTGGAAGAGGGTGTTTGCTATGACCAGTGCATTTTCTTGGCAAAACTCTATTAGCCTTTGCCCTGCTTCATTTCGTATTCCAAGGCCAAATTTGCCTGTTACTCCAGGTGTTGCTTGACTTCCTACTTTAGCATTCCTGTCGCCTATAATGAAAAGGACATCTTTTTTTGGGGTATTAGTTTTAAAAGGTCTTGTAGGTCTTCATAAAACTGTTCAACTTTAGCTTTTTCGGCATTCCTGGTTGGGGCATAGACTTGGATAACTGTGATATTGAATGGTTTGCCTTGGAAACGAACAGAGATCATTCTGTCGTTTTTGAGATTGCATCCAAGTACTGCATTTCGGACTCTTTTGTTGACCATGATGGCTACTCCATTTCTTCTGAGGGAATCCTGCCCACACTAGTAGATATAATGGTCATCTGAGTTAAATTCACCCATTCCAGTCCATTTTAGTTCGCTGATTCCTAGAATGTCGACGTTTACCCTTGCCATCTCTTGTTTGACCACTTCCAATTTGCCTTGATTCATGGACCTGACATTCCAGGTTCCTATGCAATATTGCTCTTTACAGCATCGGATCTTGCTTCTATCACCAGTCACAACCACAGCTGGGTATTGTTTTTGCTTTGGCTCCATCCTTTCATTCTATCTGGAGTTATTTCTCCACTGATCTCTAGTAGCATATTGGGCACCTAATGATCTGGGGAGTTTCTCTTTTGGTAGCCTATCATTTTGCCTTTTCATACTGTTCATGGGGTTCTCAAGGCAAGAATACTGAAGTGGCTTGCCATTCCCTTCTCCAGTGGACCACATTCTGTCAGCCCTCTCCACCTGACCTTCAATATGGGATCCCTCGGACAACCATTTTGACTTTTTCATTTCCCTTTCTTGGGGATGGTCTTGATCACTGTCTCCTGTACAATGTCACAAACTTCTGTCCACAGTTCTTCAGGCACTCTATCAGATCTAATCCCTTGAATCTATTTGTCACTTCCACTGTATAATCATAAGGGATTTGATTTGTAAAGTGGTTGAATACTAAGAAGGAATTCTAAGCCATTTTTCTCACAACATGTGTGAATTGTTAGCCCTTGTTTTCCTTATTCTTTTTTTTATTTTTAAGATTTTTTTTGATGTGGACCATTTTTAAAGTCTTTATTTAATTTGGTACAATATTGTTTCTGTTTTATGCTTGGTTTTTTGTCCACAGGCATGTGGGATCTTAGCTTCCCAACCAGGGACTAAATCCATACCCCCTGCATTGGAAGGGTACATCTTAAACAGTGGACCACCAGGGAAGTTCCTCCCTTATTCTTAACTTGGGCTACTTACTAACAATTTCTTTACAACTGAGGGAAAATGTTCTGCTTCATAATTCAGAATAAATATCTTGTGATTTCTTGATTGATTTTATTGATTGTATTCATACTACTTTGCTTATATTTCTCAATTTAGGTGTTCTTCCATGCCATGCCATTTAAATAATTTTTTAAAGCCCCTATGGTGTTTTACAATCAAACAGCCCTTAGTTGAGATCTCAATTCTCTTTAGTGAGTCATGTTGGTAGGGTGGGCAGAGGGGAGAGGGGGGAGGGCCGTGTGTCATAGAGCCAACCTAAATGCCCGTAAGAGTATCTGCTATAGAAACAGCACTACTTCCAAAGGTGTGATGGAGGAACCATTCTCTGGTTATAATACTGAATGCCATGCATAGGTTAAAATATGGAGTTAATGTATGAACAATTAGATAAAACAAAATTAATCCTTTATGTAGTCTAACAGTTAACTTTATGCAGAAAATATATTCTAAAATGTAGAAGAAAGGTACAAATTGGCAAATTTCTTCTTTACATATCATTATAAATATGGAATTTAAAACGTAAGTTTCAAGATGGTCTTGAACCTAAATTTCCCAAAGATAAACCCCCAAATAATTCCACAGACCCACCTACTCATGATTTGCTCACGGTGTTTCATTGGTACACTTGAATCTCCAAGATTCAAACAACCAAACCAAACCAACTTTAGAAACAACAGTGTGCAAGATGCAGTCATAATTAGCATTGGAAATGCACTTTTAATTCATGTTAAAAGTTCAGAGGATTAGCTATTAAAATGTACCAGTACAGAGTTCCTATATTAACTATTATTGCTCTTAAAAGTTGATAGAGTCCATGATGGTTGTTACTACCGTGACGTGCTCACTCAGTCGTTTCAACTCTCTGCAATCCCATGCCCGGCCACCAGGCTCCTCTGTCCATAGCATTTTCCAGGTTAAGAGTACTGGAGCGGGCTGCCATTTCCTGCTCCAGAGATCTTCCCAACCCAAGGATCTAGCCCAAGTCTCTTGCATCTCCTGCACTGGCAGCCAGAGTCTTTTACCACTGCACCACCTGGGAAGCCCCTATAATCATGACAGGTGCTGAGATTTATCAGACCCCAACCTGTTTTGAAATCTGTATTCACTGAAGTATCTCCAAATGGAAATTTCAAATTGAAATGCTTATTTCTGAAGTAATGAATGAGGTTATTAAACTCCACTCCCCTCTACCATCCACCTGGTGGACATGAGAAGTTTATGCTGAAAGGAAATTGAGCATGTCATTCAATAAATAAATATTTCAAATGACATTTGAAATTTTTTTCAAAATACTAATGACATTTCCATCAGTGAAATTTTTTCAATCTTGTCTTTTAAATTATATTTATTTTTAAAATCCCAAAGTAAATTTGTACACGTCTGTGTTCTGTGTGTGTGCCTGTGTATGCCAAATATTGTTACTACTGGTCTTTTTAACTTCAGACATCAAAATGATTCAAGAACAGGAAAAACGTGTGTATAAGAAAATATCCTAATTTAAACTTGAATACTCTCATACACCTCATTATTTCTTTTACAAGCACAAGTTCTATGTTCAGTGATTATTTCACCTCACCAGAAGCATGGGAACACAGAGATTCAGTTCTTAACCCCATCTGGGCTTAGATATCAGTTTGAGGACTAGATACACTTCACCTAGTTTTCCACCACGCAGGTAATTTTGCTTCCACCAAATAATCTAACCAAAACTCTAAGCACAGATCATTGTTTTAAAGAATTACTTAATGACCCTCTTGGTAAACGTCTAAGGAAACGCACTGAGTAATTAAATGAAAAGTACAACAATTTACAGGTCTATGATTCTGCTGGGAATTTTGTACAGGAGTTGGAATCCGTTACTCAGTCTAGCTAGGTCAGCATCTTACTCTGCTGGCATCGTGGCTGACTCTGCAGGCCATTTACACATTTACACTTGTTCTTGGGCATAGTGCTCACTGATTCGGAACAGTCCCTTTTCTGCACCTCTCCTTTTCTACATTTTCTGCATCCTCCCCTGTAGACTTTATTTCTCTTGCTTCTTTGCTCAGCTCCTGAAATCTATAGGGAATCATGTATTTAAAGGACACTGCATGGACCAACTGGCCTTCTTTGCAGAGTTCCCTCCAACACACAATTCACAGTTTTTCTGACAACATCCAAAATAAAGTCTGTATATTTCTTAAAAGCCCATTATCTGCACTTTGTCCCTGATTGGTAAGAACATTTCCTTCAGCAGTCTTGGTTAGGGTTTATAGCAGAAAGTCCTGGGGAGGGTCACTTTTCTTCTCCTACACTCAAAGGAAAAAGATAACCTTCCAAAAAAAATCTTGCTTTTCTTGCACATTCATTTTTCTACACTTATAAACTTTCTCTCATGGCTAGAGTGGAATACCAGATTATAGCAGACAGGCGGAAGTGTGCCCTTGGCCCTTTTAAAAGTTCACTCCTGAAATATGAGGCTATTTGGATTTTACCAAGTCATTTGAACAAACTCTTCATTCAGACTGACAAAATGGTGAAATGTGGACTCAGTAACCTTAATGACTTTGCATTTTAATTTATCTACCATTTACCAAAGCTGCTAGATTGATTTTCACCATGAGGGACATTTACGTTTTATGACTGGAGACTCTGGCCAGTGTTGGACCTATTCAGAATTTGTACTTATGATGTGAATTAGAATACAGAGAAAAATACTTATAATAGTCAAGAAAACACAAGAAAATATACCTTATAGAACTGAATCTACTAAAATAAATTTTTGAGATAGGTTTATATAAAACATTATAAAATATTATAGCTAGTAGGCTATTAGCTACTTCTCCATTTTTGTTGACTTCCCAAATTCTATGTTACATTTAAAGACCAGCTCATCTTGTTAATAACTGTTGAGCAATGAAATAGGTTACTCGAGGTTGTGTTTTGAGAATTAGCTATAGGTTCTTACGTCGGACTGCTTGAGAATAGATTCTGAATTCCATTCTTACCAACTGTGTGAATTTATTTAAGCTCTTTAACCTCTCTGTTCCTTGGGTGATATTACCAGTATCTATCTTATCTGGTTCCTGGGAGAAATAAATAACATAATGAATGCAAATCATTTGAGCAATGCCTGGCAGATGGTGTGCGCTCAATAAGTCCCAAGGATTATTATTATCTTTTCTTATTATCTTTTCTAAACAGCCGTGCAAATGGGATATGCTTTCCTCTATATTCAGGCTTAAATTTTATCTTCAATAAAAGTGATACGGTAAGGGAAATCCTCAGTTACCTGAAATTCCTTTTTAATTTTTATTTGAATATTAGTTTATGTGTTCACACAGTATTGATGAATTGTGAGGTTTCCTTAAATGAAATCCTACACTTCAGCACTGTGAAAAGAAATGAGTGATTCAAGAGAAAATTAGATTAAATCTTTAAATTAAGTCCTAGAAAAAGAGATCCTAGTAGAAAATGTACCAGTCTGGTTTGCTATTAAGATCTAATATTTTCCTAATTGTGTAGTAATGGGGGTTGGGGGAACTTCCCTTAGGCATTCTCATGAAAAGATTCGGATAAACAACTTAACTAGACAGTGTGATTAAGGCCACCTCAATAGCATCAAAATCACCTCAAACTTTATTCTACTCACTCAAAGAAAGAAATGACTTCATTTCTAAGTTAATACAAGTTTCCTTTTTACTATAATAATTGGCAGACAATATTATTTGGCTTGCAATGCAATAAGCCTAAATCTACTTTCAGGGTTACTAAATCAGTGGGATCTTCAAAGCTATGGAGAACAAGAAGGCACGATTGTTTTATTTTTTTCTCAGACTTTCCTCTGTGACTTGAATGTTCAAATCATATTTACCAAGTGATTTCTGTACTGGAAAGGTAATTTTTTTTAAATCATGATTTTATCAGGAAAGATTGAGAATTTAAGTTAATAAGGTAAAAGAAAAAAGTAAACCAAAGTAAGATGCTTTATTTCCATTTTATCCACTTCTTATTCCTCATATATAAGAGGAGAAAAATGGATATTTACACTGAATGAATATCAGAGAGTTTGACACCTAAATACGCTTTTAACAGAATATTTTTAGAATTCTTTTCTAAACATCCACAAACATTGTCCTAAATCAGTGGTTTATTTCTAAATCTGTGAGCCCTGTGAGAGGCAGACTTTGTGTCTCCAGGCAGCTGCCTCATCAAGCACTCAGTGGACATGAAATAACTCCTCTTTAAATCAGGAGGTGGGATGCAGAATAACTTTACCAAAGGTATGCAGAGGACTTTAAATAATGGATACAAATGTATTGTATGGGTACAAAGTAATAACAACATATTAGAGCTTGGATTTATTTCTGATCCTAAACAGAACAAAATAAAACCCCCAAAAGAACCCGTTAAAATAAAAATCAAACATGCTGTCCTATGGAGGAAAGAAAAAGAAATACACACACACACACACACACACACACACACACACACACACACGTCACCCTTCTTCAAGGCAGCTCACTGTTTCACTTCATCAAATGTCTCAAATATTATGCACTGTCTGTCACTATTTTATCACCATTCATTCCTCTGCAATACTGAAAACTGAATTTTTATCTATCTGTATGTGTTTATCATTCCACTATAACATCTCTCAGGGAAACAATGCCTTCCACCAATCAAGGTCTTTTCCCTCTTCCTCATTCTATTTGTCCTCTCAGCAGGAAAATATGGTAGACGGCCCTTCCCTCCCTTGGGCATGCCCTGCTTCTAGTCTTCCCAACTCTCTTTTACCTCATTTCCTTTCTTGAAACTGCCCCAACACACAGAGAATTCTTTATAATTCAGTGTAAGTTGCTTGCTAAAACTGCTTGTTAGTTCTTCTCTGATCCCAAGTAACCCAGATGGAGTGCAGTGGACCAGTACCAGAAAAAGAATTTGAAGTTTGGATCCACTGAGCATATACCTTGGATAGGCTGAGTAGTCTCCAGAAAAAGAAATATTTTCAAAAGGAAGTAACTAGAATATTGATGTCAAAAATATATTGTTTTAGCCAAGGAGAAATCTTGGCTAAGACAAAACATTCTTTGGCTTAGCCAATTTCTTAGCCAACTAATCCTTGAAAAATCCTAAGAAAATCTCTATTTCCCCTTGGCCAAGACAAAGTTTATTTTACACATGCTTGTTCAGGTGCTCAGTGGTGTCCAACTCTTTGCGACCCAATGAACTGCAGCACGACAGGCTTCCCTGACCTTCACCGTCTCCCAGAGCTCACTCAAACTCATGCCCATTGAGTTGGTGATGCCATCCAACCATTTCATCCTCTGTCCCCTTCTCCTCCTGCCCTCAGTCTTCCCCAGCATCAGGGTCTTCTCTAATGCATCAGCTCTTCTCATTAGATGGCCCAGAGTATCAGAGCTTCAGCTTCAGCATCAATCATTCCAATGACTATTCAGGGTTGATTTCCTTTAGGATTGACTATTTTGAGCTCCTTGTGGTCCAAGGGACTCTCAACAGTCTTCTCTAACACCACAGTTCAAAAGCATCAATTCTTTGGCACTCAGCTTTCTTTATAGTCCAACTCTCACATGCATACATGACTACTGGAAAAACCATAGCTTTGACCATATAGGACTTTGTCAGCCAAGTGATGTCTCTGCTTTTTAATATGCTGTCTGGGTTGGTCATAGCTTTTCTTCCAAGGAGCAAGTGTCTTTTAATTTCATGGCTGCAGTCACCATCCACAGTGATTTTGGAGCCCAAGAAAATAAAGTCTGTTACTGTTCCCATTGTTTCCCCATCCATTTGCCAGGAAGTGATGGGAATAGATGCCATGATCTTAGTTTTTGGAATGTTGAGTTTTAAGTAAGTTTTTTTCACTCTCCTCTTTCACCTTCATCAAGAGGCTTTTTAGCTCCTCTTCACTTTCTGCCACAAGAGTGGTGTCATCTGCATATCTGAGATTATTGATATTTCTCCCAGAAACCTTGATTCCAGCTAGTGCTTCATCCAGCCCAACATTTCGCATGATGTACTTACTCTGCATATAAGTTAAATAAGCAGGGTGACAATATACAGCCTTGACATACTCTTTTCCCAATTTGGAACCAGTCCATTGTTCCATGTCCAGTTCTAACTGTTGCTTCTTGACCTGCATTCAGGTTTCACAGGAATCCGGTCAGGTGGTCTGGCATTCCATCTCTTTAAGAATTTTCCACAGTTTGTTGTGATCCACACAGTCAACAGCTTTAGCAGAGTCAATGAAGCAGAAGTAGATGTTTTTCTGGAATTCTCTTGCTTTTTCTATGATCCAACAGATGCTAGCAATTTGATCTCTGGTTCCTCTACCTTTTCTAAATCCAGCTTGAATATCTGGAAGTTCTCAGTTCACATACTGTTGAAGCCTAGTTATAGACACTGGTAACGTGCTAAAACATGGACTTAATGCTCAGAGCTCTGTGTGCCTTTTCACCTCACTGTCATCTTCATCCCCATCTCCCAACTCCTATTATAGGAGACTGGACTGCCTACCTGTTTTCCTCTTTGCTCATCCTAGCCCCAGGCTATTCTTCCCCTGTGACCCCAGTTGGCTAAGAAGTTTTCCTATCCCTTCTGCTGACTCTCTTACTGAGCCTGTAAGTCTCAGACTACCTGTGACTTCTGCAAAACTTCCCAGGCCAGCCCCAAGTTGGTTCATGTTTCTTCCCAATGCTACATTGATACCCACTATGCACTTCTATGGTTATACTTGACCACACTTCATTAAAGCCCTTGGATTTCATGGTGGTTTGTCCCAATGCTGTGAGCTCCTAAGAGTACTTGTGGTTTCCTATTTACCTTTGTGTCTACTGGGTGGAACAAAACATTGGATATATAATAAACGTTCAGTAAATATCTGAATCAATACACAGATGAATGGACAAATGTCACATTTAAGAATCCTGATGACATTAATCTTTTCTTAATTGAAGGATAATTGCTTTATAGTATTGTGTTGGCTCTGCTATACATCAACATAAATCAACCATAAGGATACATATGTCCCTTCCCTCTTGAAACTCCCTTCCACTTCCCACCTGATCCCACCCCTCTAGTTTGTCACAGAGCCCCAGTTTGAGTTCCCTGGGCATACAGCAAATTCCCACTTGCAATCTATTTTACACATGGGAATGTACATGTTTACCTGCTACTCTGTCTATCCATCCCCCTGCGTGCCACAAGTCTGTTCTCTATGTCTGCATCTCCACTGCTGCCCTGCATATGGGCTCATCAGTACCATCTTTCCAGAGGTAATGATCCTGATAGTACCACCTTGAAACTTGTCATCAATGAAATAAAGTTTACTAAACACAAAATAATTTTTGAAACTCATAAATAGTTCACCATAACCTTATTAATGTACACTACTTTGTTTTTTTACTCAGTTCAGTTCAGTCACTCAGCCATGTTCCACTCTTTGTGACCCCATGGACTGCAGCACTCCAGGCTTCCCTGTCCATCACCAACTCCTGGAGTTTACTCAAACCCATGTCCATTGAGTCAGTGATGCCATCCAACCATCTCATCCTCTGTCGTCCTCTTCTCCCACCCTCAATCTTTCCCAGCATCAGGGTCTTTTCCAATGAGCCAACACTTCACATGAGGTGGCCAAAGTACTGCAGTTTCAGCTTCAGGATCAGTCCTTCCAATGAATACCCAGGACTGATCTCNTCGTCCTCTTCTCCCACCCTCAATCTTTCCCAGCATCAGGGTCTTTTCCAATGAGCCAACACTTCACATGAGGTGGCCAAAGTACTGCAGTTTCAGCTTCAGGATCAGTCCTTCCAATGAATACCCAGGACTGATCTCCTTGCAATCCAAGGGACTCTCAAGAGCCTTCTCCAACACCACAGTTCAAAACCATCAAGTCTTCAGCGCTCAGCTTTCTTTGTAGTCCAATTCTCACAACCATACATGACCATCAGAAAAAACATAGCCTTGACTAGATGGACCTTTGTTGGCAAAGGAATGTCTCTGCTTTTTATTTTTTTTTTATTTTTTATTTTTTTTAATAATTAAATTTATTTATTTATTTATTTTTAAATTTAACTTTACAATACTCTATTGGGTTNGCCAGAAAGTAATGGGACTGGATGCCATGATCTTAATTTTCTGAATGTTGAGTTTCAAGCCAACTTTTTTACTCTCCTCTTTCACTTTCAAGAGGCTCTTTAGTTCCTCTTCACTTTCTGCCATAAGGGTGGTGTCATCTTCATATCTGAGGTTATTGATATTTCTCCCTGCAACTTGATTCCAGCTTGTGCTTCATCAGTCCAGAATTTCTCATGATGTACTCTGCATATAAGTTAAATAAGCAGGATGACAATATACAGCTTTCACATACTCCTTTCCCAATACTAATTAATCAACTTTGGAAGAGACCCTGATGTTGAGAAAGACTGGGAGCTGGAGGAGAAAGGGGCAACAGAGGATGAGATGATTGGATGGCATCATTAACTCAATGGACATGAGTGTGAGCAAACTCTGGGAGATAGTGAAGGACAGGGAGGCCTGGTGTGCTACAGTCAATGGGGTTGCAAAGAGTTGGACACGACTGAGTGACTTGAACAACAATACATTGATATTCTTATGGTGGTTTAATCATAAAAAATCCACCTGTCAATGCAGGAGATGGGGGTTCAATTCCTGGCTCGGGAAGATCCCTGGAAGAAGGAAATAGTAGCTCACTCCAGTATTATTGCCAGGAAAATGCCATGAACAGGGGAGCCTGGCAGGCTACAGTCCACAGGGTCACAAAAGAGTTGGATATGACTTAGTGACTGAATAACAACAACAATTCTTATGAAGAGGCTTACTGCACACATCATGTCACTTTGTTTACAGAGTCTCAAAGAAAGATACTGTGGACAAGGTCACACGTCCCTTCTCTGAGAGGGTTTGATAAATTACAGTGCTCTCGGAGCAGAGATAGTATTATAAAATATTATTGGGGCTGGAATGATGGATCCAAATTAAGGGCAACATCAATTTCTATTTAGCTAGATAACAAATTTCAACAACATGTGCTGCTGTATCAATTCATGTGCCATTAGAAAAAGAAGGGTGATTTTCAAAGTTTCATTTTATTAGTTTAGTTTTATTACTGAAAAGTATGAAAAATGTTTTAACCTAGTATGGAGATCTAGGCAAAGTAGTCCCATTTATCTCAACATTTCTAGCAAATGTGCTTGTGTCTCAGGCTACTTTACAAAAATATGTAGCACTGTGAATTACATTCAAGAAATAAACCAAAAGATGAGAGATGCATGGACAACCTCCCTCATGATTGGGGCTCATTATTAAGACAGGATATCAGCAACTTAATAAAAGTCTATTGGGGCTCACTTTCCAGAAGCCTCAAATATTTTACCTCTTGAAAATATAATTAACAATGTGAAAGAGATCAGGGAAAATAAATATGGATTGGAGCCATAAGATTAAATTCCACCTTCAAGTATCTTATTTGTTAGCTACATCCTACATAAGTTATTTTTTCAAGCGGCAAAGGAAAAAACCAATTTGGTCCATGCAGGCATCACAGTGTTGGTGTTTAAAGGAAAAGTATGTCAGTGCCTTAGTTATCCAGGCAATTGCCTCAATATCATACACATTTCTATCTGCTGAGTGTTTTCACACAGCTTGTACATCTCAGACTGAAGCCACAGGTCATTTGTGTCCAGTCCACTGTAGGACTAAGCCAGGGATCAAGAGCCAGACAGAGCTGAGGACATTTCATTATCAATACGAGAAAGATATGATAGAGCACTAGAAAGAGCGTGACTAGGAGGGTTTCTTCTAGGGGGGTTTGTAATTGCTGGATTGGGTTGTTTACCTTACTTGGTCATTTAAAGGATGCTGTGTTACAGTTTCATTTAGAGTGTTGTCTTATCATAAATCCTATTTACTTAGGACCAATAACATACAGGCTTCCCAGGTGGCCCAGTGGTAAAGAATCTGCCTACCAAGAAGGAGACCCAAGACATGTGGCTNAAAGGATGCTGTGTTACAGTTTCATTTAGAGTGTTGTCTTATCATAAATCCTATTTACTTAGGACCAATAACATACAGGCTTCCCAGGTGGCCCAGTGGTAAAGAATCTGCCTACCAAGAAGGAGACCCAAGACATGTGGCTCAATCCCTGGGTCGGGAAGATCCCCTGGAGTAGGAAATGGCAACCCACTCCAGTATTCTTGCCTGGAAAAATTCCATGGACAGAGGAGCCTGGCGGGCTACAGTCCATGGGGATACAAAGAACCAAACACGACTGAGCACACACACATGCAAGCAGTAACATATGGGCTTTTTAGGATTTTCCTTTTGAGCCAGATAAACACATTATTTTGTAGTGAGGAACACTGGATCATGCCATCCTATAAAAAGAAACAGACCTTAGAGAAAAAGGAATGAAAAACACAGCATTTATTGGGTATAGAATTCCCAATGACTGTATACATAGTGATTGGAACATGTTCATTAAATATAATCATGGTATAATTTGTTTCTTAATGAAATATTAGAGGAAGGCACCAATAAAAGAATAATGAGTAAGATGGGAGGGAATGTTATTTAGGTTTTATCTGCATAATCAAAGAAACAGAACTCCTTTATACATGAGAACTGCAGAGAACCAAGTACAAAATTACCAAAATAATATTCTGACTTTTTTTTTGCTACTTGCAAAAAATGACTGATTTGTTTAATTTCAGCAAAGCAACCACTCTTAAAGTTTGTATTCCTCTTTTCTAAAGAGGAGAGCAGTAGTACATAACTCACCAAACCAATTGGAATGAATCACAAACTGCACAGATATTGTTAAAAATGAAAAACTATTGCATCGAAGTGAATAATATAAAAGCTGAATCATCTAGTACAGTTATAGTGGCAAGCTTTAACACAGTTATAAAGGTAATGAATTTCCTTTTATTTGGTTAAAAACAAAACAAAAATATAAAAGTCGTATATTAAAAATATTCTCTTTTTAATTGTATAGATGTTCTTGTGAAATATAATTAAGTCTATCTTTTTTTTAAATTTTATGGTCAGAGAAGATTTTATTAAGAAAAAAATCAAACAAAACAGAACATTTCAAAAAATAAAAATCATTCCCAAAGTCTCAATATCGAGATGTTACTATTTTCAGTAACGTGTATATAAAATGCTAAGCATACTTGTAAAAAAACCAAGATATCATAGTAATGAACTACAAGAAATAAACTGCAACTAACTTTTTTCTCACTTAATACCATATAAAAGCCTTTTTTAAAAATCAATGCAAATAGGCCTACCTGCTTTTCTTCAGACTGTTAGTGTGATACCTATAGTAATTTATTTAACTTGTGTCCTCTTAATGGAACACTTAGTTGAGTTCGACATATTGCTATCACCTAATAATGTTATAGTAGATATCTTCTTATATGCTTACATTGCATGTGCATTTAAAATTTTGAAAATTGTCAAATCAGCAACATTTGTCATCACTGAGAATTTTTACTTTAAGCTTTGCAAATTTATAGGCAAAAGCAATGTCATGGTTTTCATCTACATTTATTATTGGGACATCAAATGGTCTTTTCAGATAATGTCAGTAATCCTTCTGCCAAATTTTCTATCATTCCAGTCATTATTTTGTAGGAACTTTTTATGTATTACAGATTTACATGTTATATATCATTTATGTAATGCATGAAATCCTCTGGTGAAAGTCATGAAATCCTATGAGGGAAATACTATTATGGACTAAATGTATGTCTCCCTCAAAATTCACACGGTGAAGACTTAACCCCTCATGTGACTGCACTTTGAGTAAAAAAGTAAGTAATTACAGTTAAATAGGGCCCAGTGGGTGGGGCTCTGATTCGACTGAAGTAATGTCCTTCCAAGTAGAGATACCAGAGAACTCAATCTCTGCGCATTCACCAAGGTAAGGGCATGTGAGGACAAAGCGAGAAGGCAACTGTCTGCAAGCCAGGAAGACAGCCCTCACGGAAGACTAGACTGACCAGAACCTTGATGTTGAAATTCTAGCCTCCAGAACTATAAGAAAATACATTCATAGTGTTTAAGCTACCTGCATGTGCTTAGTCATGTCCAACTCTTTGTGACTCCATGGACTGTAGCCCGCCAGGTGCCTGTGTCCTTGGGATTTTCTAGGCAAGAATACTGGAGTAGGTTGCCATTTCCTACTCCATTAAGCTACTCAGTATATCATATTTTGACCAGGATTTGCTATTTTGATCATCTCAGACCACTGAGATCTTCTGGATCAGAATTCAGTTACAAACTGGTGAGCATGTTAGCTTTCTGTGCTGCCTAACACACTATTAATGAACTTAGCAGTTTAAAACCACACTCATTTATTCTTGCATGGCTTCCACAGGTCAGAAGTCCAGTCATGGCTTGCCTGGGTTCTCCATTTCAGGATCTGACCAAGTAAAGTCCACGTATCACCCAGAGCTGGGTTCCCGTTAGAGACTCCAATGGAGAAAGACATGCATCCACTCTCATGATGTTAGTATTATTCATTTTGCAGCTGTAGGACTGAGGTTTTTGTTTTCTTTCTTTCTGTCAACCCAAGGTCATTTTCAGCTTCTAGAAGCCACCCTTCTCACTATACGGAAGTTTAATTCTTCAAAACAATGATGGAGAGAGAGTGTGTTCCTCACCTCAATGAGAGCTCAGTCCTTCCTTTAAGAGCTTTTATCCGATTAAGAGTGGCCCACCCAGGAATATCTGCCTTCTGATTAACTTGAAGTCAACTATTTGACACTTTAATTACACCTGCAATAATCTCTTCACCTTTTCCATATGCTATTGGCCAGAAGCAAGTCTCAGTTACCCCCTACACTCGAGGGAGGATTTCACCAGGCATGAACACCGAGGCAGGAATCATGGGGATGCCCTGGAGTCTGTTCCTCAAACTGAGTATTTTGAGTTTTCCTTTGACTAGAAAATCCTTGTTTCTTCTCACTAAATTTTGGCCATCTGTACTATGAAAATTTAGAGACAGAGAAGATGAGTGGTCATTCAGGAGCTAAGGAGGAAGAACAGAAAGGATATAACAAGAGGAAAGAAAGGCAATTGGAGAAGGGGAGAGATACCCATGCAGGAATAGGTAGAAAAGTCATGTGGGAGCAATGGCTTTATATGAAAGAAAAAGAACCGAGTTTTACCTCTCTCCAGTCCTATATCCAGCCTGTCTTACTATGTGAGAAAATCACACAAGCTTTTCTCAATTTTATTTTTCCTTTATGCCAATAAGATACCCAGTTTTTCTTGCCAATGTCATGGTGCTTCTTGCCTATCCTTACACTTCAGCTTGAGGTAGGCTGGGACCTGCAACCCTTTACTAGAGTGCTTGCATCTGGACAGACGTCTCTTCGAGGAACAGAACAGAAATTCTAAGGGGACTGAAAATAACAACACACAGGGGTAGTTGGATCAATTTATGAACAATAAGATACAAAAAGGCCGAAAGCCAGCTGCCACTTTTGAGGTTCTGGGAGCAAAAGCAGAGTAATATGCACAATCCCTGCACAGAGCCCTACCCAGTGGGTGTCAGACCAAGATCCCTGCACACAGCCCACCCAGTGGGTGTCTGACCAGGATCCCCACACACAGCCCTACCCAGCAGGTGTCAGACCAAGATCCCTGCACACAGCCCCACCCAGCGGGTGTCAGACCACCTACGCCACTCCTCCAGCCCGGACCCCCAGGTGTGCCCCCATCCTCACCCCATTTAAGGGGCCAACTTGCCTCCTCCTTGGGGAGTGAGCAAGGGTACCTGCTACTCACAGAGCAAGTCCCAATAAAGCCTGGACTAAACTTCTCATCTGGCCTGTTATCAATTTCCATTGATTAAAGAATTCAAGAACCCAGGTGGTATCAAGCTGAAATGAGAAGTTACAGTCTCTAGCATCGGTTTGTTTCTTCCATAATTATGACTAGAAGGATGAGCCTCATACATGTAAATCAGAGTTCACCTGGGTCTCCTAGTCTCTTGAGATTAGTACCAATTCCTGAAGCTATATCTTGGGGTAACAGAACTCTCTCCAATGTCTGCACAGACAGCAAGTGCTTCATTCTCAGGCCCTCTCTGTCTGAAGCTCCACTGATCTTTCCTGGGTTCAGTCTCCTTCCACATCGCTCTCTGCAAGTCCCTCTTCACGCACCATCCTGAGGTTACCAAAATCAGTGGCAGTTTTAAAGAAAGACGCAAAGTCTGCAGGGTGTCTTTACATGACAAAAAGGAACGCAATTTGCTATCCAACATGAAAAACCTCTTAAAATGTGTGCTTGCTTCCCTTCACCTCATCCCTCTCCCCTGCCAGTCTTTACAGAAAATAAGTTCATTGGGTCCCTTTTATCTAAGTCTCTTCATTCATTTATATCTCGTCCACCTCTTTTCCAATCAGAAAGAAAAAGACAAAAGAATCAAAAAGTCATCAGACAATGGAGAAACAGGCATAGAGAGTAGACTTACTGACACGGGGAGAGGGGAGGAGAGGGTGAGATGTATGGAAAGAGTAACATGGAAACTTACATTACCATATGTAAAATAGACAGCGATGGGAATTTGCTGTATGGCTCAGGAAACTCAAACAGGGGCTCTGTATCAACCTAGAGGGGTAGGGTGGGGAGNAGGAGGAGAAGGGGACAACAGAGGATGAGATGGCTGAATGGCATCACCAACTCGATGGCCGTGAGTTTGAGTGAACTCCGGGAGTTGGTGATGGACAGGGAGGCCTGGTGTGCTGCGATTCATGGGGTCTCAAAGAGTTGGACACAACTGAGCGACTGAACTGAACTGAACTGAACTAAGTGACAAAATCAAGAAAGCAACAGGGAATACAAATAAATCTGCACAGGACTTAGGTAATGAATTATCATTAATTTTAAAATAACTGTTTTAATATGTTTAAAGAGGTAAAATTCAGATCAAAAACTTTTGCATTGAACAATACAAAAGAACACAAGAAGAATTCACTTAATGAGAAATTATCAATTATTAAGACTAAAAACAATGAATGTGCTCAATAGCAGATTATACAAACCTATGGAGGAAATCAATTATCCAAACACAGTAAATAAAATAAAATGGCCAAATCAAGTAATAGAAGAGAAAAGACTAAAATAGGTTGCAAATTACTGTGGGGGTGAAAAGAGTTCATATGTTACTGAAAAACTGAAAGAATAGAAGGAACATGGCAGAAAAAAAGATTGGCTGAGAATTTTCCAAAACTGATAACATATTCAAGAAGCTGAAAGCAAAGAGGAAAAAAAGGAAGCAGGATTAAACAAACAATAATCAAACAAATAATTATAGGCAGATATTTTTGAAAACTATTTTAATTCTTTGAAAACCAAATAAATTGAAAAAAATTAAGTATTTGTGGAAATAACATGCAGCACCTTCAAAGAACCAAGAGTAAATCTTGCAACAAACTTCTCAACAAAAATTATGGAAACCCAGACATAGAAGGAAATCTCCAAAGTGGTATTTTTAAAATGCCATACGGTATTTTTTCTGAGTGAAAGTGCAAACGATTGGGTGAATCTAAATGAATGTTGACTGCATAAAATGGTAATAATAAGGCATTGTGATCTTTAAAGTATGTAATACCAAAAATTNCCAGACATAGAAGGAAATCTCCAAAGTGGTATTTTTAAAATGCCATACGGTATTTTTTCTGAGTGAAAGTGCAAACGATTGGGTGAATCTAAATGAATGTTGACTGCATAAAATGGTAATAATAAGGCATTGTGATCTTTAAAGTATGTAATACCAAAAATTAAAATGTTTGAGAACAATAATAGATCGAGTTAATATACTTCAAGAATTTTGTTTTCTCTGGGAAATATGGAAAATTTTTAAAATATGTTAACTTTGATAAGTTAGCTACATATGTAGCATGAATCTCTGCTTCTCTAGAAAATTACTGAAACAATCTTCAAGGATGGTATACCTTTAAAAATATCACAGAGGAATGACTGATTCATGTTGATGGTTAGTAGAAACCAATACAATTCTGTAAAGCAATTATCCTTCAATTAAAAAATAAACAAATTTAAAATTTTAAGAAGTAATTAATTTTTAAAAATCATAGAGGACAAAAGACAAAATATAAATTTAAACTTATGAGTGTAGAGGAAAAGAAACAATGAATAGGTAAATGAAATAAAAACAGTAATTCAAAACATATAAGTAGCCAAGAGTCACATGAAAAGATGTTCAATATTGCTGATCTCCAAGGAAATGCAAATTAAAGCCACAATGAAATGTTACCTCACTGTCAGAAAGACAAGAAATAAGAAGTTTTGACAAGGATCTAGAGAGAAAGGAAGCACCTAGAACATTCTTCATGGGAATGTAAATTGGTACCATCACTATGGAAAACAGTATGGAGTTCCCTCAAAAAATTAAAAATAGACCTACCATATAATCCAGTAATTTTCCTCCTGGGTATTTACCTAAAAGAAAATGAAAATACAAATTTGAAAAGATATGTGCACCCTAAGTTCTCAGCAGCATTATTTACAATAGCCAAGATACAGAAGCAACCTAAGTGTCCATCAATAGATGAATGAATTAAGAAGATATGAAACACAATGAAATAGTACTGTCATAGAGAAGAATAAAATTTTGCCATTTGCAACAACATGAATAGACCTGGGGGGTACTATGTTTAGTGAAATAAGTAAGATATAGACAAGTATTACATATTTCCACTTAAATGTGGAATCTAAAAACTAAAGCAAATAGGAACAGACTCACAGATACAGAAAATTAACTAATGGTTACCAGTGGTAACTAGAGGGCCAAAATAGGTGAAGGGGATTAAGAGGTACACACTACTGGGTATAAAATAAATAAGTTACAAGGATGTAATACATAGTACAGGGAATATAGCTATGCAGTATAATAATTTTATATGGGGTATGATCTATAAAAATAAAGCATCACAATGCTTTAATCCTCAATCTTGTATACTGTAAATCAATCAATTATATTTCAATAAATATACACAGTGCAAAACAATTGGTAGAATGAAAGAAAAATAGAAAATCCATCATTTATGTGACATTCTAACTGATCCTAGCATCTAATTACAGGAGGGCATGGCAACCCACTCCAGTACTCTTGCCTGGACAATCCCATGGACGGAGAAGCCTGGCGGGCTATGGTCAATAGGGTTGCAAAGAGTCGAACATGACTGAAGCAACTGAGCATAGCATGCAGCATCTAATTAAAGAAGCCAACTAAATTTAGCAATACTATAGAACAGTTGAACAGAAATAATTTAAAAATTGGTAAACTTAACTCATATACTAAATACTATGCACCAAAACTTTAGGATATATCTAGTTTTTCCTCTATTTCCAATCATATCCTGAGATATAAAACAAGTCCTAAACCAGAATGATTGTTGATGTGTAGTAAATAATCTTGCACTATAGAATAAGTAGGCTTGATATTTAGTAACAAAAATATAACTAGAAAATTCCCTTATATATTAAAATAAGAAATTCCTATTTAACCTACAGATCAAAAAGGAATCACAATTTAAATTCTACTATACTTGTAAATGACATGTTAGTTTTAAAACATGGCCTCAACTACCTATGACATCTTTTCCTTAACTGAAATATAGTTGATTTACCACGGTGCTGACATCTCTCTTATCAAGAAGTGAGATCCACAGGCCTTCCACTTGAATTTGGGCTCTGTGTTTTAACAATGAAATAAGATGGAAGAAGGTTACTGTACCAGTTTATGGTCCCTGTTGTTGGAAGCCAGTAGGTTCTAGTTTCTTCCTCTGGATACTCCCTCTTGGACCTCAGACACCACCCTGTAAGGAAGCTGGTACAGTCTTGGCAAAGGCTTGGGTGGAGATGCCCCTGTGGAGGGGAACAAAAGCACCTCCTTGTCAGCCACCTTGAGTGAGCCATTCTAAGATTGCAATTTGCTCCCACTCAAGCCACATGGCAGAGAGACAATTATAATTCACTGAGCCCTCACCAAATTGCAGACTCATGAACTAAATAAGTGACTGATATAGAAACCAAAAACTACTTTCTATCTGCAAAATATGCTGTTTAAGGAGGGGAGGGTGGTAGAGTATGAATCTCATGTGTTTAGCAGTTAACTAAATCAGAATCCCCCAAAAGATCTTATTTTGGTAGGCAGGCTTACAGTACATCTTCTCCCATCAACCAATTAGATGCCCAAATTGTGCATGACACAGCTTTCTTTTAGCTGAAACACTAAACACATGTTTAAGGATGGCAGAATAATTGGTAGCACTTGATTGCCCACTTTCTTCTAAGAATTTATGGACATTTTTTATGTGCTGTAATCTTGTACAAGTGAGTCCAAAGCTAAGGAATTCAACTCAAGAATAACCTGAAAGAGTATGACATAAAAGTAAAATAAAGTAAAAAAAAAAGTTGGCGTTCTTAACTTTCTCACATATGCAAGTGAACAAGCAAGTGAATTTTTTAAAAAAACCAAGATGATGTTGGAAAAAATAACCATGTATTAATAGTATGAGAGATCTGCTTTCATAGAATGTGGGTTAAAGCCATTGACCCTTCATAGGGTATCTCTCATCATTGAAAAAATAAAGATATGTTTGAAACTTTTAGAAAACAAGCCCAAATTTGTACTGTCTATCTTGGACTTTTATATTTTGAAGACACAGTTTGACAAATTATGATAAACAACATTCTAAAGATTAAAAAGAGAAGTTAGAAAGCAAGTATTAAAAGTAAGTGGCTGTCAAAGATTTGGATCAGTTCCCAGCTCGTCAAAAGCAGTAGGTGATGAAGATTTTCAGCTGATACACCGAACTGTGTGTACGCAATTGCTCAGTGGTGTCTGACTCTTTGCAGTCCCATGGACGGTAGCCTGCCAGGCTCCTCTACCCATGGAATTTTCCAGGCAAGAATCCTGGAGGTTGGGGTACCATTTCTTACTCCAGGGGATCTTTCCAACCCAGAGATCAAATCCACCTCTCTTGCATTGGCAAGTAGATTCTTTACCACTAGTGACATTTGGGAAGTCTGAGTTATACCTAATTATGAACCAAGGTGAGTGAAAAGTACAAGTGTGAAAGAATGAGAAATTTTCATTTACATTCCAAAAGGGGAGAGATGGGCTCCTCAACGTTATCAGCAGTTCACTGATAAATTCAGTATCAATTTCACAACTGCCTCAGAGCTCTGAAACATTTCATAACTTTCAATTTAGTCTTCAGACTATAGAAACCCCCAAATCTCTGTGTAAAAGTCCGCATAGTCTCAGAATTTGTAATCCTTGGTTAGATTTTCTTTTCTAAATTTAAAAATACGTTGCCTCCTTTGCTCTTTCCATTACAGAGTTCAACATATTCATCACCCCCTATACTTTAGGCATAGCATAAAGGAAATTAATTCTAAATTTAAGAAAACTAGAGACAATTCTTAAATTTTCGTGAAGGAAAGCAAGCTGTGTTGTTTATGGTTACACACTATGAACTTGCTTGTCATCTCTTGATATCTTCAATAGCAAAGTATTACATAATAGCGAAGTATTAAAGTACTTGACCTATATAATACTGCTAACTATATATAATCATTTTCAAAATGTACAACAGCAGCATGATCACTTCATAGCTCCAACTTTGTATTTCAATTTGATATATATATTCCTATAGATTATAGACAGATATTTGGATAGACAGATAAATGGCAACTCACTTTCTCATTGTCAGTAATATCCATTTGACAAACATCCTATATTATCCATATATTTCATATGTGTTCATAGCATGTTCATAACATGCTATAGCCCAGGACTTGTAGGCCATTTGCTATAATTGCTGGTCAACTGCTTCTCCAAACAAATGCATTTACTAAGAGTGAGTGGAGATACTTCTTATGTCTTAAGCTAATTGTGCTTGATATATATGAAATGTAATTATGAAAGTGAAGGTGTTAGCTACTCAGTCCTGTCCTACTGGAGTCCTGCCAGTCTCCTCTGTCCATGGAATTCTCCAGGCAAGAATACTGAAGTGGGTTGCCATTTCCTGCTCCAGGGGATCTTCCTGACCCAGGGATCAAACCTAGTCTCCCGCATTGCAGGCAGATTCTTTACCATCTGAGCCATGAGGGAAGCTTGATATATATGAAATATAATTAAATTAGAACAAAATGAAAATGAAAAAAAAAAGAAATCTGAGGGAGAGATGATACCTATTTCTTCCAAGAAAAGTAACTTGAATGCTTTAGGAAGACACAATAAAGAAACATAATGTAATAATGCTTTCAAATTAGACATGACTGACAGTCTAGGATAAGCTGAGAAATGCAAGTAGAAAGATTTTGCTCTTAGAGGGTTACATAAGTCTCTTTAATGTATTACTTTAAAAAGTACCATTCAGAGGTGGGGATGGGGAGTTGTTTAGTAGGAACAGGCTTTCAGATTTGCAAAACAAAAAAGTTCTGTCTCATGACAAGGTGAATATACTTAACATATTGAGTTGTACCCTTTTTTAAAGTCAAACTAGGTATCACGGATAACAGAATTATAAGCATATTTTTTCCCAAGAATTACAATCAATTGAACATTGTTCTTTAAAAAAAAAAAATTGGTTCTACACAAAAAGATAAATAAATAATGTGCATGTGTGTGATTTTAAAACTTTAGGTTCACATGAACATTTTTATGTTCTCCCCTTTAACCAACAAAATTGTGTCTAATGTTATTGTGCATAAGACACTTGCACAGGCTATTAAATCTGCACGTGCTATCTTTCTAAACTTTGGTGTACATTTCTTGATTGGAGTCCNTTTGTCAATAAAGATCTGTCTAGTCAAGGCTATGGTTTTTCCAGTGGTCATGTATGGATGTGAGAGTTGGACTGTGAAGAAAGCTGAGCACTGAAGAATTGATGCTTTTGAACTGTGGTGTTGGAGAAGACTCTTGAGAGTTCCTTGGACTGCAAGGAGATCCAACCCAGTCTATCCTAAAGGAAATCAGTCCTGGGTGTTCATTGGAAGGACTGATGTAGAAGCTGAAACTCCAGTACTTTGGGCACCTGATGCGAAGAGCTCACTCATTTGAAAAGGCCCTGATGCTGGGAGGGATTGAAGGCAGGAGAAGGGGATGACAGAGGATGAGATGGTGGATGGCACCACTGACTTAATGGGCATGAGTTTGAACAAGGTCCAGGATTTTTTGATGGACAGGGAAGCCTGGCGTGCTGCAGTCCATGGGGTCGAAAAGAGTGGGACATGACTGAGCGACTGAACTGACTGAACTGAAATAGGGTCATAACTGCTGAGACTCTGAGAGGGCACAGCTAGAGTTACAGAAGTCTGTGAATCTTGAAAGAAAGTCCTCTCTAGTGTTGGTAAATGCCAGATGGGAGTAGTTTAGGAGAAACTGATGGAGTAAAATCTGTGGGCACAGAGATTGGCAGGATAAGCAGAAAGCTAAGGTTAAATTATGTCAGACTCCCCATGTATGTAGATAACCATGATCCCAAATTGAAGACAAAGATAAGAGCAAATTATCTGATATGGTCAAAAAAACTCCTACCAAGCTGACTATGCTATAGATTACACTTATTAACTCTGGAGAAATTACTAAAAATAAATTTTTCTAAAAGTGGTACAGTGAAGTAAATGGAGGCAGTCCTAGAGAAAAGACAACGTATTAAGGAAAGAAAAAGCACAGTTCCAAAAACATCATAGGAAAACAATCTATTGCAGAGAAGACACTGAAAGAAGTCAGAAAAAAAACAAACAAACAAAAGTAAAAGATACTTTATAGGCATATCTGTAAGATACTTTTCATGAAAGTGGACAGATTTCCAGTTTCTGTCTAAGATGTAGAAAGCTGGTAAGAACATCATTCCCACCCTAACGACAAGAAAATGCAGGATAATGTACAAAATTATAATGTTTCTTGGACACATCAAAAAGCTGTGGTAATAGAGCAACCAATGACTCTAATATCAAAGGAGAGACAGGGTGTGAGCATTGTTGTAATAGCTGCAGCAGGATGAAGATGAGATCTTCGTACAGACCCAGTGTGAGCAACTGTACGAGAACAGAAACCCTAAGAGATGCTGACACACAGGACTTCGCACCCACTTAGAGACTTCTCCACGAACTCATTCAGGTACACAGGACTCACCAAATGCACAAGACAAAGAGCAGGGGAAGTGGGGAGACAGGAGAAAGCCTCTCTTGGTGTTGCAGACCGAGAGGGCGCAAAGGCAGCCTGTGGGGAAAAATACAAAATGCCACCCTGTGCCTTCTCCTCTAGGCAACACAAGGTTTAACTCATCGGGGAAAGGGCCACAAACGTTAATCTCCGAGGGCAGAGTAAAACATCCACTGCCACTACGGAAAATGAAAAACGGGAAAAGAAAATTCCCTTAAGGAATGAGCAGGAAACCATCCTGGACTCAATCCATTAGATGGGTCCTAATACAGGTACAATGGCAGGATCACTGAGAAAACCCCACCCCTGAGAATCAAGGACTAAGGATCTGTATAAAACTAGGGCTGGCGCAGGAAAACAGACTCCCCTTGCTTCCCAAAACAGGCTAGCATACACCAGTAACAATCAAAAGCAGTTGACCAGTCAGAGAAATGCAAAAGCATATCACAGACCCTCTGAGATTACAATGTATCTATGAAATAGAGTGGCATCCATTATTTAGATAACTAAATAGGAATAATCGTGTCACACTAAGATAGATAGATAGACAGATAGACATGGGTTCACTCTCTGGGGTGGGAAGATACCATGGAGAAGGAAATGGCAACCCACTCCCATATTCTTGCCTGGGAAATCCCATGGACAGAGGAGTCTGGTGGGCTACGGTCCGTGGGGTCACAGAAGACTCAGACACAACTTAGCGGCTAAATAACAAAGGAGAAGTAGTGTGCTGTGCGTTATTTAGACTAATTAGATTCCTAAACTGGAGTAATGCAGGCCACAGTGTGCCTGATGGATACATGCATAGGTTGCCGCTGCTGCTGCTGAGTCGCTTCAGTCGTGTCCGACTCTGCGACCCCTTAAAGGGCAGCCCACCAGCCCCACCCCGCTNATTCCTAAACTGGAGTAATGCAGGCCACAGTGTGCCTGATGGATACATGCATAGGTTGCCGCTGCTGCTGCTGAGTCGCTTCAGTCGTGTCCGACTCTGCGACCCCTTAAAGGGCAGCCCACCAGCCCCACCCCGCTCCGTTCCTGGGATTCTCTAGGCAAGAACACTGGAGTGGGTTGCCATTTCCTTCTCCAATGCATGAAAGTGAAAAGTGAAAGTGAAGTTGCTCACTCTTGTCCGACTCTTTGTGACCCCATGGACTGCAGCCTGCCAGGCTCCTCCGTCCATGGAATTTTCCAGGCAAGAGTACTGGAATGGGGTGCCACTGCCTTCTCCAACATACATATATACATATACAAATATGTACCTCAGAAAGTATCTCAGAAGCAAATACAGGGAGCTATAAACATGCACCACTTCAAGAGGTGTATTTTGAGAAGAGGTGAGTAGGAGTTTTAACTTATTATTTTATTCATCACTACAACATTTCAATTATTATTATTTCAGTAAACTTCTATTTCAAGTATCCTATAAAAGCTAAAATACTATACTGATGTTGGTAAAGGTATGAAAAACCTACCACTTTGAAGAACTACTGGTAAATTTTTAGAATATTACCTTTTTGGTTATATTGTTCCTTTCTTGCTCCTTGGAACCAACCTAAGCAGAGACATTACTTTGCCAACAAAGGTCCGTCTAGTCAAGGCTATGGTTTTTCCAGTACTCATGTATGGATGTGAGAGTTGGACTATAAAGAAAGCTGAGTGCCAAAGAATTGATGCTTTTGAACTGTGGTATTAGAGAAGACTCTTGAGAGTCCCTTGGACAGTAAGGAGATCCAACCAGTCCATTCTAAAGGAAATCAGTCCTGGGTGTTCATTGGAAGGACTGATGTTGAAGCTGAAACTCCAATACTTTGGGCACCTGATGTGAAGGGCTGACTCATTTGAAAAGACCCTGATGCTGGGAAAGATTGAAGGGGGAGAAGTGGATGACACAGGATGAGATGGTTGGATGGCGTCACTGACTCAATGGACGTGAGTTTGGGTAAACTCTGGGAGTTAGTGATGGACAAGGAGGCCTGGCATGCCTGGGGTAGCAAAGAGTCAGACACAACTGAGTGAATGAACTGAACTGAACTGAACCTTTTTGGAAAATAGCTTGATAATACACATCCAGCGTGCTGAAAATGTTAATATTTATCTTTTAGGGGAGCATAAATTTTAGTCATGAACATATATCCTAAGAAAATAATCCAAAATATGGAAAATATGATGTGTGCCACTATATTTAACAAAGTACTCTGCTGAAATCTTTAATGTAATACAATTTTCAACCCTAGAATAGCTCAATTTTAGGCACTTGCATTTAATGGACATAATACAGTCATTAGAATTTATTGTTATAAAGGGAACACAGCAACATGGACAATGAATGTAACATAATTATGTCAGTTGCAAAGTACAGATTGAAAGAGACAATGATGCAAAATTGCGCATAGGCAAAGGACCAAACTTAGCAAATCTGTGTCTTGGAAAATTTACCACTTTAAGTTTCAGCCTTCACATCTATAAAATGGATGTAATAATACATGTATTACAGTTTTTTTCACTAGAATTGAATGAGAAAGAAATTGGAAGGAGCACATTAGCTGAGTGCTTAATATTACTTATTAGTATTATTATTACATAATGTAAGAATGGATTTTATATAAACATTAAAGGTATGTTTATATAAACATATAGATGTAAATGACATGAGAAGGAAAGAAACTAATGGATACATTCTTTGCTAATATTGTTGGAATTTTCTACTTTTCTGATTTTTTCCTTTTTTTTCATAGAGTGAACTGTGTTACCATCATAATTTTAAAAGTTATTTTACTGGATAATGCAATTTTCCTTCATAGTTGAAATTTTTGTGCTTAGCACAAATCTACTCAATCTAGAACTGTTGTCCACATCTGGAAATTTCTCTTCTGTGTTTTTTCAAACACTTGAGGAGGAATACAAATTTTTCATATATTCTTCTTAAACTTGACCCTTAGTTTCTTAGACAAAATTTAAATAAAATTCCTAGATAGATATGCTTAGATAAAATTCTCTTTTGCTGGAGTACTTAAGCTTTTAGGAAAAAGCTATACATTCAGTGAACATGTCCACACGTACAAACTTCATCTAGAACACCCTTGGTCCAATCATCTAGAAACGGACAGAAAGACTCCATTAAGTGCAGCTTGCGGACCCTGTTCATAAATGAGGGATTTATCTCATTTTGGAGTCAAAGATCTATGGGGCCACAAAACAAACCCCTTAGACACAAGTGATTGATGACATTGCCCTAGATCGAGGGAGTGTGACTTTATTCAAATATATCCCTGAACTGCTGACAATACCCAAATCTATACTGTTCCAAATGAAGGCTTGAAGAAGCAATTTTCAGGTGAACTGAAGAAGAAAATCATATGTTTTCACCAAGGGAGGTAGCAAATTTATGAAAACAATATGGGTGAAATGACAGGTTTGTAGGATGCTTTTGGTTTATCTGCATATAAACTCTCACTTGGCAGGAACTGTGAGGACAAAGTGAGAAAAGAACAGTAAAAATTCAGTTCTTACCTATAAAGCTGAAACTGCTATAGACAGCAGATAGAAATTTGGAATTGAGTAGTGTGTGTGTGTGTGTGTGTGTGTGTGTGTGTGTGTGTGTGTATCTTCTTCCTAAATAAAAATTAAGGAGGAAAAGTTACTTCATTTTTACTTGTGTTCAAAACTGACACTGCAAAAATCACTGCGAATAACGTGTGGCTACAGCTGTTTAAGATTTGTTTATTTATTTATTCCGCTGTGGTGGGTCTTCGTGGCTGCATGTGAACTCTCTCCCACTGTGCTGAGTGGGCTTCTCACTGCGGTGGCTTCCCTTCTTGTGGAGCGCAGGCTCTAGGCACGTGGGCCTCAGTGGTTGTGGCTCCTGGGCTCTCGAGTGCTGGCTCGGCAGAGGTGACCACGGGCTCGGCAGAGGTGGCCACGGCTCAGCCACCCCGCAGCACGTGGGATCTTCCTGGACCAGGGACTGAAGCAAGGTGGCTTCTTAACCACTGGGCCACCGGGGAAGCCCATGGCTACAATTCTGAACTGAGCACCTACAAAAGTCTTCTTTGATAAAAATTAACTTACATGTTGACTTTTGAATATTGAAAGAATTTCATCAGATATATGAAACACTAATCTTTTACAAAAAAAAGATCTCAGCTAACAATATATTCTAATACGTAGGCAGTCTATTTCTTTCAGTCCTTCTCCCTGTACCTTGGCATTCAAAAATTTAGAACTAGAGTAAAAATAAAGTTATCCTATCTATAATTTCTGGCAATGCTATTTTTCTAGTCTACACCTACCATCCCCTCCCTCCCTTACAGGCCATTCTACAGATGTGCTGCTTATATTCAGCAGTACTATAGCACTTTTTACGACTGAGTGGTTCCACTTTATAGTAAGAACTTAATCGAACCATTTTACACACACATTCCAACAAGCAAAGTTCAGTTACAGGAGAGTATCTGCCCCTATAATCTCCTTACAGAAGTTGTAGTCCAATCAGGTTGATAGCATACAGTGTGGATGAAAGAGGAGGAAGAAGATTCTGTCATAATCTGCTCTACCATTTTAAGGGCACTGTAGCAGGAATTTAAAAATCAGTATTACTAAAAATGTGCCCAATTTGGCCATGTGATTCCATGTCTGTTTCCTCATACGAAAGTCCATATATCATACAAAGATGGGTTTAAGCAGGTTCATAGTAGATATCCTCTGCACAGTGGCCCACAGAGGTATTCCAAATGTCTATTAATTGGGAAGTAGATAAATATGTGATTATTCTTATCCATCATTCTGTGAAATATTATGCAGTCTTTAAGAAAAATGGGCTCATGTGTCTGACATCAAAAAATCTGTAAGATTTAACTTAAGAGTAAATTGTGTGGTAAAAATTGTGTATTATAACAGTTGTGTAAAAATAAATACATAGTTGTGTGTTTCTTTGTGTGCAAGTTTAAGTGCATAGGAAAATGTCGGAAAGAGTGTACACCAAGTTAAAATTGGGAGGCGTTATCCCAGGAAGTGGGATGGGGCAGCACAAATGTTCATGTCTGTGTGTGTGCATGAGAAGTCTTTATCCTGTATTTTCCAATGTGTTTGTTTTCTTCAGTAGGAGTTCACTCCTCCAATTTTCATGGACTTGGAAATAAAACGTTATCTGTTTGGAATGAGAGTTTTATATATACAAAAAAACTCCTAGAAAACAACATATAACAAAGAACGACAATGCCAAACAAACAGAATATGAACAATTACTGTGTTAACATTCAGCAACAGGTTTTCAGAGAGTAAAGAGATCACTTATAATGGAAGAAATACTTCCTAAGGTCAAAACTATAAGGAAATTGGAAATAATTAAAAACTAAATAGAAATAATAAAAATTCCTAATATCTAGCATAGTGCTGGTCACATAGTAGCTATTTAATAATCGTTTGTTAAATGCTATAATTGTCACGAGATCCTGGATGGTGTACATCCCGGCAGTAGAGTTCTTGTGTCTGTCAAACAAACTGGTTTTCCTAGATTATTTTAAAGATCCCATTAAAGTATAAAAATCTTCATTGATGAATCATATCATTTCTATGTCAACATATTACATTCTGAATTTATAATAGATTTTCTGTGACTTTAAATTTTTAAAAAAATCCATCCCATGGTCTACAGAAGTAGAGCCAAAGGAGTTTTATTTCTTTCAAAATTTAATTTACAAAAAATCTGACCAATGTACATATGCCTCCCACTGACAAGGAATGTAATTTCACCAACAAGGCATTCCTACAAACTTAAAAAATATTTCTCACCAGACATCAGTCAGTTCAGTTGCTCAGTCATGTCCGACTCTTTGCGACGCCATGAACTGCAGCACGCCAGGCTTCCCTGTCCATCACCAACTCCCAGAGCTTACTCAAACTCATGTCCATTGAATGAGTGATGCCATCCAGACACAGGCCTAGGAATTATTACCAGACATAGGCCTAGGAACTCTCACTTTAGAATTTAATAAGGCAATCATAGTATATCAGTAGAAAACTTAAAAACCAGTATTTGCCTACATTAAAATATTAAGAGAAAAGAATGCTTCCCAGAAGAAAACTATTTCTTTGAAAACAGGCTAGATAAAGAACATAGCAGTGAATATTAGAGTGAATGTTAAGATTATATATATGAGAATCTATGAAAGGAAAGCAACATGCTATATAAGGTAATTGCTAAATTTGTGAATGGGAACTGATTTATTCCCCAAGTGGAAATGAGTTGTAACTGCAAGAAAAAGAAATACATGTACTTTGCTTTTTACAAAATAATAAACCAAATAAAAATTTAAAAATGAAAGAAGTTACACAAAAAATACACAACCCCACCATCCACGACAGATAACCATTGCTAACGTTTTGTTTGATATCCTTTCAATCACGTTTCCCCAAAGCACATACATATGCTTTACCTGACTGAACTAATATTTTGTAATCTTCTTTTTCACTTTAAAATATAGCATTATAAAAATAATATAACCTAAGTCATAATTGATTACTTCATAAATTCTCTCCAACTTTTCACTAGTATATATGTTACAGTGAAATATCTAGAAAACACATGTTTTTACAATTGTAAGAATTCCAAGTCAAGAATCTGAAAAATAAAATAAAAATTACTTTTCTAAGGATGAGATTGTTGGATTTCCTATAGAAAAACTAAAGGAAATAGAAACAGAGGAAAGCCAAGAGAACCTCTGTGGAACATGTCATTTGGCCATCCCTCCAGATGAGAGCTGGATATAGAGAGCAGCAGACACACTTGATCCCTGCTTTGGGCTTCCATGGTGGCCCAGCAGTAAAGAACCCACCTGCCAGTGCAGGAGATGTGGATTCAATCCCTGAATCCCGGGAAGATCCCTTGGAGAAGGAAATGGCAACCCACTCCAGTATTCTTGCCTGGGAAATCTCACAGACAGAGGAGCTTGGTGGGCTATACTCCATGTGGTCACAAAAGAGTCAGAGACATCTTAGCACTGAGAATAATCCCTGCCTTACTGCAAAATACTTTCACAGTCAACTAATCAAAACAACTCTGGACATGTATCTGGAGGTAGAAAAGATTTTAAGGAGGAAGGTAAAAAAATTTGACACATCTCTATAGTTATAAATAAAATGCTGATTAACATTTATCAAGGTATAACTGATAAAAATTACACATATTGAATATATACATCATGATGACTTTGGACATATTGCATCCACCCATGATACCATCACTACTATCAAGGTACTAAACATATCCATCACCTCTAAAAATGCCCTTATATTCTTTTGTGGACTTGTTTCATTTTGTTTTGGGGTTAAGAAAACTTAACAAGACATCTATTCTCTTAACCTATGTTAAAATACACAAAGCCATATTGTTAACTATGGCACATGTTACACAGCAACTCTGGAATGTTCATCTTCCATAACTGGAACTTAATACTCCTTGTCCAAAATCACCCCCTCCCCTACCCCAGCAACCACATTCTATTCTCTGCTTCTACGTATTTGACTATTTTAGATACTGAATTTCAGCAGAATCATGAAGTACTGTCCTGTGGCTGGCTCAATTCACTTCACATAATGTCTTCTAGGTTCATTCATGTTGTCGTATATGACAAAATTTCTTTCTTAAGGCCGAATAATATTCCATTGTGTGTATATGCCACATTTTCTTCCTACATTCATCTGCCAAAGTATATGAATCATTTCCATATCATGGCTATTGTGAATATTGCTGTAATGAACATGGATGCAGGCATCTCTTTAAAATCTTGATTTCAACTCTTTTAACCCAGAGGTAGAATTATTGGATCACATGGCAGTTCTATTTTTAATTTTATGAGAAAAAAATAAGAACAAAAATAATTAAAGAGTTTCAAGGGTAACTAAAAGGAGAATGCTTATAAACGTATAAATGGAACACTTATTCCCAGAGGAATAAACCAGGCCATGTAAGAGGGAAACAAAACAGTTGACAAATGAAAAATGAAAATTTTAAAGCAACGAATTCATGGAAAATTGATCTACAGTATGTTAAAACATACTTCTGCTTTATTTGGTGAAGAAAGTAAATTAAAACCATAACCCTGTAATCATATTGTGTAATTAAAAATCGTTTACAGTCAAATGAATTTGGGTGAAGGCATCTTATGAAGTGTTGATAATAAATGTGCCACATTTCCTTATTTCTGTAGGAAAAATCAAAGGCTCACAGTGCTCCTTTCTTGAATAAGAATAGGGACCAAGGACACATGGATAAAAAACTTGTGCCTGGATGAAACTGAAAAATATAGAGCAAAGAACATATGAAATTTAGAAAGCTATGAAAGCTTTCTTCCACACAGCCACCCCAGCCACATCTACACCAATCAAAATAAAACATCCTGTACTCTGTGAACCTCATCAAAGAAAATGTCCCCACATAAAATTATTGATACCATCAGATAGAGAAAACATACAATGGAATTAAGTGTAAAAACTTTTAAGTGTCTGACCTAACATCTTTTACCGCATCTTTCTTCCATGGTCTATAGAAGAATAAAAACTTCCAAAACAATGACAGTTCAGAACACCTCTCTGAATTGTCTGTGTAGTGCCAACTCTACTCATCATTTGGTGACAAAAGAGGTGGACACAAAAGCTCTGACGAGCAGTGATAAGACCTAAATTAAAGCATATTCTACCAGGAGGGCTTCTGAAGTGCATTCCAGCGATTTTGAAGAAACAATGCTTCAATTGTTCCCGTGCCTAGAAATAATCTTATTGAAGGGGAAGTTTCCCTGTGTCCAATAGCTCTTCACAAAAATGAAACATTTTCTCTTCAAGTAAATCCAAAGCAAGATAGTGAGATTTAGGCTGGGCTGCAAGAGTGACTATAGTAGACCTCAAAGAGAAAGCATGTATTACAGTTTTATTTCATCCAATTCTTCATTATCCCAAGTATGTTTTAAAGAATTTTCCTTAAGGGTCCTGAAAACAATTTCAGCAATTACTAAACTTCCACTTCACCAAATAATCTTGGACATCTACATGAAAACTGTCCAAAAACAATCAGGCTGTTAGCAATAGTCTGATCCCCTAGAAACATTTTAGTAATTTTAAAAATTATCAGCCTCATCCTCTTGTTGCTTCATTTGTTACTATCATATTAGTTGATATAGAAAATTCTTATTTTCTATTCCTTTTATTAAAATTTTTTTTTCCTTTATGGGAAATACCAAGAAAAAAAAAGTTTCCATGAACAGTCACCATGAAAATAAATTAAAATCACTTATACCGATTTGGAGAAGGAAATAGTAACCCACTCCAGTACTCTTGCCTGGAAAATCCCATGGACAGAGAGGAGCCTGGTAAGCTGAAGTCCATGAGGTAGCAAAGAGTTGGACACAAATGAGCAACTTCACTTTTTTTTCTTTCTTTCTTTCTATACCCAGATTGGCTTTACACTTACTTTGCCATCATTTATTAGATTAATAATAATAATAATAAAAAGTCTGTGGCAGGGGAGGACCACAGGGCTCACTTTCATTTCAATCTCTGATTTCTGGATTTGGAACCTGGTCAAGACATGGAAATGAAGAGGGACTTTCCCTGTCATAATACATAATCTTCCCAGAACAAATGATTGTATCACATACTTATTCACAGCCTTAGTTTTTGATTCACAAATCTCTATCAAAATATAACCCCGTTTTATGAGCTTCAACAAGAGAGCTGGGAGAAAAGGTCAGGGAGAGGATCATAAATGAAATAACAGCCTTGGTCTGTGGGGACCTAGTATAGGATACTGCGTTTGTCTCTGTGGAGAAATTATAAAATGAAAAGACAGCATGGATTTGAAGAAACATATACTAACTATGAGAAGTTCCTGAGGAAATCTGAGATTGCTGCGGCTTATACTATACCTCTTTATGAGGGTATGTGTGCCATGGGTGGGCGTGGGGGCTGATAGACACAGATTGGCCAGAAGACAATGAGACTAGAGCTTAAATTTCTCTTTTAGTCTTTTAAGTTCTCTTTTAGTCTCCGTCCATCTTCGCCTCCTCTCCCATACATAGTGCTCTGGAAGCACCTTTGCCTGACACTGCGATCAGGAATCCCAGTGCTACGAGAACAGTATGAAAGCAGAACACCAACAAAAGCATACATGGGCCCCCCTGCTGCCACCTGCCACTGACTCCTCCATTCTCCAGTCTAAAACCCCAAACTCCAAACGGAAGGAGATTCCTACTCCCTAACGTAAAGGCTCACCTCGGGGACAGAGCCCTTCAGAGCTGGGGATAATGGCTCTGTGGTACCTGCAGCTGTCCATTAGAGAGCTCATCCACGCCCTTATGTCCAAACACATTGTGAATTGCAGCCCAAGCCCTTCCTACCAGACAATGTGGTAATTGAGGGGCACATGAGCAACTGACTGGCCATAAAACTTGGGGGGTGGGGGAGAGTAATATAAATACAGTAGGAAACACAAAAGCTGAAGAATGCACATCATCCAAATTATTGAAACATATGGAGCAAGAAAATGCCCTGGTTATAGCAAACACCCTCTTCCAACAACACAAGAGAAGACTCTACACATGGACATCACCAGATGGTCAACACCGAAATCAGATTGATTATATTCTGTGCAGACAAAGATGGAGAAGCTCTATACTGTCAACAAAAACAAGACCAGGAGCTGACTGTGGCTCAGATCATGAACTCCTTATTACCAAATTCAGACTTAAACTGAAGAAAGTAGGGAAAACTGCTAGACCATTCAGGTATGACCTAAATCAAATCCCTTATGATTATACAGTGGAAGTGAGAAATAGATTTAAGGGCCTAGATCTGATAGACACAGTGCCTGATGAACTATGAAATGAGGTTCGTGACATTGTACGGGAGACAGGGATCAAGACCATCCCCGTGGAAAAGAAATGCAAAAAAGCAAAATGGCTGTCTGGGGAAGCCTTACAAATAGCTGTGAAAATAAGAGAGGTGAAAAGCAAAGGAGAAAAGGAAAGATATAAGCATCTGAATGCAGAGTTCCAAAGAATAGCAAGAAGAGATAAGAAAGCCTTCTTCAGCAATCAATGCAAAGAAATAGAAGAAAAG
>SJYV01025867.1:437697-462607 GCA_006410875.1 Neotragus pygmaeus | reverse complement strand
CATGTATGGGTGTGAGAGTTGGACCGTGAAGAAGGCTGAGCACTGAAGAACTGATGCTTCTGAACTGTGGTGTTGGAGAAGAGTCTTGAGAGTCCCTTGGACTGCAAGGAGATCCAACCAGTCCATTCTGAAGGAGATCAACCCTGGGATTTCTTTGGAAGGAATGATGCTAAAGCTGAAAGTCTAGTATTTTGGCCACCTCATGGGAAGAGTTGACTCAATGGAAAAGACTCTGATGCTGGGAGAGACTGGGGGCAGGAGGAGAAGGGGACGACCGAGGATGAGATGGCTGGATGGCATCACTGACTCGATGGACGTGAGTCTGAGTGAACTCCGAGAGATGGTGATGAACAGGGAGGCCTGGCGTGCTGCGATTGATGGGATCGCAAAGAGTCAGACACGACTGAACGACTGAACTGAACTGAACTGAACTGATGAACCAAGAATTTTTTAAAAGTACAATAAATACCCTCAAAGAGAAAAACAGGATATGGTTGTAACATGAAAGAGCAACAAGAAAAAAGTCTCCAAGGAACGGTTAAATGGAGTTAAACCTTTATTAAGTGACAACATCATTTTGGAAGTATAAAAGTATTCATTCAAAATAAATTTTAATAACTCAAGGATAAATATTACTATCAACTTATTACTAAAAGTGAGGAAAGAATGAGAATAACAAAAACACTTGTTTAATCCAAAGATACGCAGTTGAGGAGAGAAAAAGAAACAAAGAAAGAGAAGGGGTAAGTAGAGAAAAGCAAGGTGGTAGACTTAGTAAAAAGTAATTACAGTAATAACTAATTAAATTAAATGTTAATGGAAAAAATATTCTATAAACGGCAGACTTTCAGATTAGATAGAAATAGCAAAGTCCTGCTACATGCTGTTTACAAGGTGTATGTTTTCAATGACAAAAACTGTCTAAAACAAAGGGAGGGGGAAAGATATACCAAAAGATTACTAACTAAAATAAAGCTGATGGAACTATATTAGTATCAGAAAAGAAAACTTTTAAACAAGCAATAACACTTTATAATAAAAAGGCATCTTCTTAGGGATAGATAGGTCATAAGAATTAAAGTTTAACTAACCTTAGTCATAGTAAACTCATTTTTAATATACTGCCAATTTCTAATACTCCCTTTAGAACGTACTTGCACAGTCATATAAGAAACTGGGCTGTTGAACAGGAATTGTTTAATTTTTTGTTTCTGTCAATTAGTCGAGCTTTATAATGGCATAAACAAGGAAGCTTGCAGCAGACTTCTCTGGAATAGTGTTAAAGAGCACTAGGATTAAAAAAAAAAAACAGTACTAGGATAATAACTAACATTAAGCTCCTTTGGCATACTTGCCAAGGCAATGAATGCTACATGTACTGTCTCCTAGAATGGGAGAAAATAATGCTGTTCAAACCTAGAATCTGAAACTGAATTAAGCTTCACACTCTATCCATGATTAATTTTTGCTTCATTATTAATCCATGGATCCCAAAGGAGCTACAGGCATTCCTTTCTTGTTTTCCTTAGAAATACATAGGCATTAAAGCTATGCATCAGGTCATTTACAGTGCGCAGTTTAGTTCAGTTCAGTGGCTCAGTCGTGTCTGACTCTGCAACCCCATGGCCTGCAGCACACCAGGCTTCCCTGCCCATCACCAACTCCCGGAGCTTGCTCAAACTCATGTCCATCGAGTNACAGTGCGCAGTTTAGTTCAGTTCAGTGGCTCAGTCGTGTCTGACTCTGCAACCCCATGGCCTGCAGCACACCAGGCTTCCCTGCCCATCACCAACTCCCGGAGCTTGCTCAAACTCATGTCCATCGAGTGAGTGATGCCATCCAACCATCTCATCCTCTGTCGTCCCCTTCTTTTCCTGCCTTCAATCATGTCAGCAAAACAATAAAATGGGACAGCTGTAATGACAATAAATATGAATATTTTCTGACTAACCATCAACAAGCAGAATTATCAAGCGAATATAATTGTCATTGTTTTTAATTAATTATCTTGAAAGAAAAAAAAGACGAGTAATTATTTCAAAGGATTTTACTATATTAAGAAAACTTTTAATGGACTGAAAATCTCAAAATCTTTCTTTTGAAAAATACACATTGAAACAGTGGTTCTTAAATTCATATATTCCCCAGAATCCCTTCATAGGGAAAACAGGTTACTGGGAGCCACTGAGGAGTTTTTAAATCAGTAGGTCTGGAGTGGGATTTGGTCATTTGCATTTTTAACAAATTTCCAGGTGATGCTGATGCTACTGGTCCCCAGAACACACTTTAAAAGAGCCACTGCTTCAAACAAATGAATAGACCCATCTGGGAATTATCTAATCTCCAGTACCTGAGTGACTTTTTTTCCTTCTCTGAAACATTGAATTAGTCTAATGTGAATGAGATTTCTTCCACACGAAAGGGTAACAAACACTTAAGTGGATGTTTTCCATAAAACGACGGCTGGTGCGGATTCAATACGCAGAAACTTTCCATGTGTCTCCACCTCACAGCTGCTCAGGGACCTGCAGTGCTTCAACACAATAGTGTTCCGTAATGCTCCTTCAAAGTTCCAGAGAGGCCCAAAGGCGAATTGTATTGTGCTGTTTGGCCTTTCAGACTTGTTCACATCATTGCATTTTACGTAGCTCCCTAGTCCCATGAACACTAAGTCTCATCAAAGTAGGAAAACACTGCAGTTGAAACCACCCAGAGAAACCAGGGGCATCCACGAGACACTGATACTCATCTTCCCCCCCTTCTACCTGATGTTTAGTGCGTCTAACTTACAACAGGATCGGAGGTAAACAAAAATCTTATTAAGAGCAGCAATCAGCTGGGAAGAAAATCAAGTGGTACATCACACACTCAGACACTGTCTTGAGTTGGACTGGCATTTGGGGCAGAACAGAGAGAGATGAATTCCTATAGAGGTGTACCTGATAGGGTATGTGCAGTACAAAGAAGTGTCCACCACAAGAGAGCAATCAGAGCAATAACAAGACCGCTCCTAGATCACTCGGGGAACATAACTGTGGCAGTACAAATTACATACATTTGTATCTAATGCATTAAATACAGAGATCTGCTCTACAAGACTGTACCTGGAGGCAATGATAATATACTGTACATTTAAAATGTTATTAAGAGGTTGATCTCATGTTAAGCATTTTTACCAAAACAAAATATATTAATATATATATGTATAGAGATGAGGTATCAGCATGAAGCATCATGGATTCTGTTTTGTAGATGAGATATTAGCAGTGGCTGATGCAATTGTTTCACTCATAGAAGGTTTGTCTTCTGAGGGTCTAAAAGATGGAAAAATGATAGAAAGGAAGAAAGACAAGGCATCGTGTGAATTCACTTGCTTTCGGGAGACTTTGAAGAGGACACGTGTGAATGTTTGTATTATAGGGTAGGTCCCCTGCACAGGCACACATGAAGGACTGCTTTATTTAAATTCACATTGTTTTGCTTTTCAGCACCTTCGGAATGATGCAGATCCTTAAATATTTTTTATTAGCTCAGTTTCCCCAATTTCACACTGGTGCTTTTTCAGATACTTCACTGAAAACAGTCACATATGGTATAATTGTTTTAAATGCACTTTGTAAGATTTGCTTAAAATAAACTAAATCACTGTGTGTATCTACAACATCTGAGTGAGGAATTAGAAAATATTCTCAAAATAAATAGGTATAATAAATATTATGATCATTTTACCTGTCATTACAAGTTATTTAAATAAAGAAGTTGGAAAGTACCTCTTGAAAAAGAAGGGTAGATCATGTTTTCCCCTCAGCATTGCCAAAAAAAATTTAGAAAACTTGGTATTTTGACAATATTAAAACTATCAGATGGATGACCTAGAGATTATCATACTACATGAAGTAAATCAGAAAGAGAAAGATAAATATCATATGATATCACTTATATGTGAAATCTTTAAAAATGACACAAATGAACTTATAAAACAGAAACAGACTCACAGACTTCAAAAACAAACTTATGATTACCAATGGGGAAATGCGGGAGGGGAGGGACAAGCTAGGAGTTGAGGATTACCATATACACACTACTATATATAACATAGATAATAAACAGAGACCTCCTGAATAGCCCAAGGAATTCTACTCAATATACTGTAATAACTTACATGGGAAAGGAATCTGAAGAAAAACGAATATAGGTATATGTACAGTTATTCAGCTGAATCACTTTGTTGTAAGCTTGAAACTAACACAATAGTTGTAAATCAATTATACTTCAATATAAAATAAAACTTAAAAACACCAGAACCAAAAACTGGTTCAAAATGGCAGAACAGAAGGACATGTGCTCACCTCTTCCTGCAAGAGCACTGAAATATCCACAGGAAGATGCTGGAACCCACCCAAAACATCAGAACCAATGAAATTATTAACTTGCTTAAATAATAGAGCAACTATCAGTAATGTGTTTTGGAAATTGTGTCATATACATCTCACAGGTAGGTAAAATTCACAGTGAGATAAGTTTACAAAAATGCTAACTTAACACAAAATCAAAGCAGTCTTGTTTTGCAATTGTATTTGAACAATGTCTAAAAATTTTATATTAGCTCCAAACAACATCCAGCTTCGATGTGATTATGTCACCATGTCTTCAGTCACAGAAAACATAATTCTTTCACTTATTATCTTTGTGTCATGTTCTGCTTTTCACTATGCAAACTTTCAAACACAGCAAAAAGTATAGAGAACACTCTAATCAGCCCTCATATAGCGATTACTGAAAGTGAAGTCGCTCAGTCGTGTCCGACTCTTTGCGACCCCATGGACTGTAGCCTACCAGGCTCCTCTGTCCATGGGATTTTCCAGGCAATAGTACTGGAGTGGATTGCCATTTCCTTCTCCAGGGGATCTCCCTGACCCAGGGGTCGAACTTGGGTCTCCCACATTGTAGACAGACGCTTTACTGTCTGAGCCACCAGGGAAGTCTCAATATAGTGATTGTTCAGCTCTAAAACATATTAATTTATGGCCAGCCTTAATTCAGCTACTGACCCACATATTTTAGCCAGAATATATTAAAGCAAATTCCATCTATCATGGCATTTCACTGTAAATACTTAGCAAGCATCTCTAAGACTGTTTTTAAACAATCATCATCCTTTATAAGTCAATAATTTCTTAAAACCATGAACCATTCCTGTGTACTTGATTTATTTGAATCAAAATCCTTCAATGTCCACATGTTGTATTAAGTTGTCATATCAATTTTAAGTTTTATTTACTCCATGGATAAGTACTATCAAATGTCCCACACTCTGCACTTGACTGACTACTTCCTCATGATGTGTATATTCACGTTCCTCTCTCCCCAATATTTCCCATAAATTTATAGGAAACATTGGAGGACTTAAGATACCCAGGCTCAAGTATTCTGACAAACATACTTCATATGTGGTGCTTTGTACATCCTATTACTTCACATCATTGAGACCCCATGATAATCTAGTTGCCCCAGATATTTAATGATGTTAAGATTGATCTGTGAATTCAGATGATGTTAGTCTGTGCTCATTATAAAACTTTCAATCAAGCTTTCCCCAAACTTTAAAATCCATTGTGATTGTTGCCTACAGTTGTAAAATGCAGCTATAGAATTCTATTACTCTTTCATCCACGTACTTATTAGCTGAATTTTTATAGAGAAGAACTTTCATTCTCCCAACTCATTGTTGTGCTCCCTTTCAAGATCCTTTTCATTCTAACTTGAAGAATACTTTTCTATCTATAGGAGTCAAAAATATTTTCCTGTCCTATTTTTGGATGTATAGCCACGAACTACTGAGAGCCCGGGGAATGTTAAATAATGCCAATAATGAACTAGATCATCCCAATGCATAAATTATCCTCAGGCTCACATCCCTTACTTTAGAAGCTTCATTAATTGCTCTAGCTGCATTAACTTTTAAAGGCCACTGGGGTCCCATTAAGTTACAGTTATCTTATGACTCCATCTGAGATGCTTAGCCCCAGGGAGTAGTTTGTATGCTAAAAAAATTTGGGGTGACAAAAGAGAGAAAGCATTACATTTAGTTGCAAGTTAACTCAAAAAAGAATAAGATCTGCAAGAACAGCCGTAAAATCCATTTATTTAAAGCTTCATAAAATTTGACTGAAGTATTCTTAATAGGCTAGCCACATGCTTTTTTTTAAAAACGTGGCCAGTTTTTTGCAGCTTGATGAAGCACACTGCTTGTGAGGCCCAGGTTTGCTCCCAATGGATGGGCTAGTTAATATCGTGAGGAAAAGAGCAAACAACTGTGGTACTTTTACATCCTGACTCTGATGGCTGTCTTGAAAAATGCATATCATTAAACTTGCAATAGTAGAGAAAGACAGTGCATATTTCAGCAAAATAACTGCTTGAAAGGGATCTGACTTTTGGAGGAAAGAAATGCACATATTTAAACAACAATAGCAAAGATCTGAAGGCACAACAGTAAGTAAAATACATTCAGTGTAACAGAATATGCCTTTAGCTCCCACAAAGCTATACCTCTGGAGGATTCATGATATTTCTTTCAAACGTTTCTACATACATCTTCCCTCTCTAAAAAATATACTCCCTCCAACTCACAGAATTACTTCAAAATGCAATTCTTTCTCTCTTTCTTCATTCATTAATCAGGATTCTCAAAAGACTAATTAGACTTCTGCTTAAAAGAAAAGGACTGAGAGAAGAGAAAGAAAGCATAAACAAGTGCATTAGAGCGACAGAATCAGAGCAAGACAGAGAGTCAGAGAAACGAGAGGAATTGCTTTAAGAAATTAATGCTTTCTTTCTCATCAAAAGGCAGGTGGGAATAGTGACACAGCAGAATGGGAAAGCTGAAGTCTCTGGGCTGCAGGGCATCACAAAAAGAGAAGCCGCTGACTCTGCAGACACCTGAGAGGTTCTGCAGAGAGGAGCTCCAGATGTGTCAGGGGTAGGCTCCTCCAGAAATCAGGGTCTTGTTTGAAAGTTTGTGCATAGTGCAATCAGACCTTGAGATTTTCTCCTCCAACCAAGGCGGCCTGGTTCTTACTTTCTTTTACCCAACAATAGTCACAGCTCTATGCTTGGGAAAAACTAAACCCAAAAGTTTCCATGAAATGTTGAGTTCCTTCTGGACTGAAAATCTATCTCAGTGCTTCTCTGCTGCCTTTCTGGGCATCAGAATGTACACATTTCTGATCCTAAGCAAAAGCAAACAATACTCCTCAGCAATGGGATAAATGGAAAGGAGGTTATGTTCTATTTACGTAAATGGTCAGCTGGCTAGTTGCTGGCTCTGTATTCTTTTCTTAGGATTTCATTGGTTTTGGTCATTTGGAAGTAAAACTTAGAACTCTTTCTGCCTATCACACTATTTTTAGATAAAGAATTCAAAATCACATATCTCTACATGAACCTGTTTTCCCCATGACCACCATGGTCCTTCTGTTTAAGGGAGCATTTTCTTTTCCAGGTTGGCATAAAGTTTTTGAACAGTTCTACTGTGCAATACAAATAAAAACAAATTGCAAAAATCTAAATAGTAATAAAATATAATTAAACAACTATCCAGGTGTCAAGATTTCCACTGAGAATGAGGTTCTCCTTAGCCCAGTGTCTAGGAATTTCAAAGAGGGCACCCAGGCAGACAGGGTTTGTGCTCGTGTGTTCATCAGCTTCATATTTCAGGAATTACAGAAGCCAAAGTGTTTCACATTAGTATGCATTTAGGATATCCATCTTCAGTTTACATTACGTAAATGCATGTTACAGAGAGTGAGAGCAGGTTTTACAGAAGCATAAAGGACTGTGAAGAAAGAGGTAAATCAAGATATTAAACCAATATTTGCAAAATGTCACTGCTAGTGCAAAGTCCTGGGAATTTTAGCTCAAATATGAATTCAGAGATGACATTTGTGAGTGGGTCATCTGCAAAGATCAATGGGTTGATTCTCATTATGGGCATGAGCAAGTCACAGGGGGAAAGTTGGTTACGGCATCAGGATATAGCCATTGCTATTGGAAAAGACCCTGATGCTGGCAGGGATTGGGGGCAGGAGGAAAAGGGGATGACAGAGGATGAGACGGCTTGATGGCATCACCGACTCGATGCACATGAGTTTGGGTGAACTCTGGGAGTTGGTGATGGACAGGGAGGCCTGGCATGCTGCGATTCATGGGGTCGCAAAGAGTCAGACACGACTGAGTGACTGAACTGAACCGATCCTCTGAATGTATGGGGCTCCAAGCCCCCCAAAATTCACATGTTGGATTCCTAATACCCAATGTGATAGTATTAGATCAGGCCTTCAGCAGGTGAAGTCATGAGGGTGGAACCCTTTTGAATGGAATTAATGCCCTTAAGAAACCCTGTAAATCTCCCTAGCCCCTTCTGCCATGTAAGGATACACTGAGAAGTCCACCCCAGAAGAGGGCCCTCACCCATTCATGCTGGTACCCCAATCTCAGACTTCTAGATTCCAGAACTATGAGATATGTTTGTGGTTTTTATAAGCCACCCAGACTGTGGTATTTTGTTATAGCAGCACAAACAGACTAAGCCAGTCACTATAAACTTTACCATCACCATCTATCTGAAACCCGTCTAATCAAGACAGGACCACACATTAGTAACAATAAACTTTCTATGACAAACTAATACCTTCAAGTTCTTCCACTGACTTAGAGCCTTCTGATGAGTTGTTCAGCCACTAAGTTGTGTCTGACTCTTTGTGACCCCACAGACTGCAGCACACCAGGCTGCTCTGTCCCCTACTCTCTCTCAGAGTTTGCTCAAATTTATGTCCATTGAGCTGGTGAGGCCATCCAACCATCTCATCCTCTGCTGCCCCCGTCTCCTTTTGTCTTCAATCTTTCCCAGCATCTCAGTCTTCCCTAATGAGTTGGCTCTTATCATCAGGTGGCCAAAGTATTGGAGCTTCAGATTCAGCAACAGTCCTTCCCATGAATATCCAGGGTTGATTTTCTTCAGTATGCATTGGTTTGAACTCCTTGCAGTCCAAGGGACTCTCAAGAGTCTTTTCTAGCACTACAATTTGAAAGCATCAATTCTTCAGCACTCAGCCTTCTTTATAGTCCAGCTCTCACATCCATACATGACTACTGGGTTAGATTTTAGTTATTTTGACTCCGTGCAAAAACTGGAGTTGACACTGCACAACACAACAATGTTAACTAAAATTATAATTATTACCAAAACATGCGTAAGCAATCTTACATTCAGACTCTCTGACTCTCTTCTGAAATGTGTGTGTCTTTTAGGTTGTACTTTTTAGGAAAGGGAGAAATAACTGGAATAGGACTTCTTGTTTCTCTGCATTTGCTTGTTAATTAAATTGAAGTTTTAAAGGGAAATGGTAGCTATCATTTTAGAGATCTATTCTAGTTAGACACAGACAACTTTCAGAAACCATCCCCTTGCATAGGCTCCTTTAAGCTTCCCCTCTCCTGCCACCACAAACCCGATCCGTTTAACAGGACCCAGCCTCAATTTTCAAAATGAAAAGTCTCATTACAATTGCAACAGCTAGTTCCAAATTTTCCTGTTCTGCAATGGTTCTGATCATCACCTCTAGAGTGCACTGTTTGTATGAGAGTGTCCTCCATTATATTATCTTTACCAATTAAAAAACCTAAACTTCTACCTTTGAATAACTCTAGGTTATTGTCACCTTGTCTCTTATCTTCTCAGACTGTGAACAATTCTCCCGCCATCTACATGGCTACCTTGACTGCATTTGTAGAGGGACACTGTCTCCCCTGAGCTTCCTCCTTTGTACCTGATGATTGCCTTGCTGGAGGAGGCCAATGGAAAGGAATCATGTATTCCTCACCCTTTAAAAGGTAAAGCAACTCAGATTTAAGATGTCACACTGTTTTATTGGAAAGTATAAAAAGAAACTGTTTTACGGTGTCATTACAATGACACACTGCAAGGACTGGCTCTAAAAAATACCTCTGCCTTGGGAGACCAAACAGTTTAAGGAAGAAACAATCAAACGATGTCAAGCTAAACTGTTTATCCATCATCAGAGAACAGAATTGCTTTCTCTAACAGAACGTCTTCTCTGGTTATGCATTCACTGAATATTGAAATCACCACTGTGGAAATTAATACTGAGGGGAAACTTCATGTGTCATTTGATAATCTGGTTAAGGACACATGTGCCAGATTGAACAAAATTTAACATCAAAAACAGGGACAAAAACATTATTGAAAGATTTTACCTTGATCCTAAGGGTTTAGTTGCCCTCAAATGCATAAAGTTAATAAAATATGTTTTACTTACTTCTGTTTTATTTGCTAATTACTCTCTTGGACTGACCAATCAAAAATCCAAGCAAACAAAAACTCTAGTTTACAATAGTCTTTACCTAAAAAAGACATTTTCTTGTGTTTTTTTTAAAACACTATCTTTTTTGTTTTGTTTTGTTTTATATGTGGAATTTTTAAATTTAAATTTATTTATTTTAATTGGAGGCTAATTACTTTTACAATATTGTATTGGTTTTGCCATACATCAACATGAATTTTTCACAGAGCTAAACAAATAATTTCACAATTTGTATGGAAATACAAAAAAAAAACCTCGAATAGCCAAAGCAATCTTGAGAAAGAAGAATGGAACTGGAGGAATCAACCTGTCTGACTTCAGGCTCAGAGTCATCAAGACAGTATGGTACTGGCACAAAGACAGAAATATAGATCAATGGAACAAAATAGAAAGCCCAGAGATAATCCATGCACCTATGGACACCTTATCTTTGACAAAGGAGGCAAGAATATACAATAGAGAAAAGACAATCTCTTTAACAAATGGTGCTGGGAAAACTGGTCAACCACTTGTGAAAGAATGAAACTAGAACACTTTCTAACACCATACACAAAAATAAACTCAAAATGGATTAAAGATCTAAACGTAAGACCAGAAACTATAAAACTCCTAGAGGAGAACATAGGCAAAACACTCTCCCACATAAATCACAGCAGGATCCTCTATGACCCACCTCCCAGAATATTGGAAATAAAAGCAAAAATAAACAAATGGGATCTAATTAAAATTAAAAGCTTCTGCACAACAAAGGAAACTATAAGCAAGGCGAAAAGACAGCCTTCAGAATGGGAGAAAATAATAGCAAATGAAGCAATTGACAATCAACTAATCTCAAAAATATACAAGCAACTCCTGCAGCTCAATTCCAGAAAAATAAAAACACTATCTTAATTCACCATATACAACCAGATCCTTGGAAACATCTATTATACATATGTTTTTACATACTGTATTCCATGCACCAAAGTGTGGTAAACACATTCTTTCACTGAAATAACACAGCCCATTTTTTACACAGATAACCAGCATTCTATCCTTTTTTCTTTCTTTCTTTTTGGCTACACAATGCAGCATGTAGGATCCTAGTTCCCTGACCAGGGATTGAACCCACACTCTGCACTGGGGCACAGAGTCTTACCACTGGACCATCAGGGAAGTTCTGATAACCAGCATTCTAAAAGCAAAATACAGACGTAAGAGTACATCAGACTAAAAAGTTTCAGCACAAGCTAGGAATCAACAGACTGGGAAAAAAAATCCTAAGAAGTGGGGAAAATATCTGTAAGCAATATATCTGATATGGGGTTAACTTTGAAATTATATAAGAAAGTCCTACAAAAAAAGAGAAAAACAGAAGAAAAAAAAAAAAAGAACTTAAGTGGACAAAGGATCACAGTAAACATTTGTCCAAGAAGATACTAAAATGGCCAACAAGTACATGAAAAGGTGTTCACCATTACTGTTCATCAGGGAAATGCAAATCAAAACCACAATGAACTATCACCTCATGTTCGGTAGGGTGGCTGTTATCAAAATTGGAACTCTTGTGCATCGTTGGTGGGAATGCAAAATTGTGCACCCACCATGTATAAAACCAGCACAGAAGGTCTTCAAAAAATCAAAAAGAACTACAATATGATCAGGCAATCCTACTTCTGAAAAAAGTGAAATCAGGATCTCAAAGAAATACCTGCACTCCCATGTCCACAGCAGCGTTATTTACAACAGCCAAGACTGGGAAACAACCTAGATGAGTATCAGTGAATCAGCGGATAGAGGGAATGTGGCAAACATATGCAATGCGATATTTTTTAGCCTTAAAAAAGAAGGGAATGCTTCTATATGTGACAACATAAATGAACCTGGAAGATATTATATTAAGTGGGATAAGCCAGTCACAGGACAAATACTGTGATTTCACTCAGATGAGGTATCTAAAATAAACTCATTAAAAACAGAGCGAAAGCGGGTGTTTGCCAAAGGCTGAAGGGAGACAGGAGTCACTATTCAACAGGGTTAGAGCTTCAGTTATGCAAAATGAATACATTCTAGATGTTCGTTCTACCACATTTTGCCTGTAGTTAACAATACTGTATTACACTCTTAAAAGTACAGACAGGGTAGGTCTTGTATTAAGTGTATTTACCACAATAAAAATTGTTTTCACTTTAAATTTCAGAAGATGTTTCCAAGAATGCTAGTTGTATATATAGTTCTGTGAAAGAATGTGTTCAACATGCAATGCATGGAATAATAGACATTTTTGAAGCAATATGCGTAATAAAGATAGTTTTTCAACATTTTCATTAACAATAATCAGGGAATATGCTATTCCTAGAATCCAAACTGGATCACTGTTAGAAATTCTTCAGTGGCTTTTCTTGCACCCAGAACAAAATTCATCTTTCTGCCATGGTTCATGTTCTTTGCATTATGTGAGTTCAAGTCATTCTCCAGGTTCCTCTCTTGGGCCCACTCCATCCCACCCCACCCCTGCTCACGCTGCCCTTACAACTAGACTCTGCTTTCAGCTGCCTCCAGACCCTAGGCTCTCTTCTACCTCCAGGCACTGGCAGACGCTATTCCCCTTGCCTGGAGAGCTTCTCCCCTCCACTGTCCACTGGGACTGGCACTTTTCTTTATCTGAGCCCTTAATTAACTTGTCCATAGCTTTTAAATCGCGTAATTATTTTATTTTATTCTATATTTGCTTTCATATCTGCCCACGACCCAGAAGTTAACCAGCGCAAGCACGGGAGTTCTGTGTGTTCTGAATTATTTCAACATAATAGGACAGTATGTGTAGGCACCCAAGATACATATAAAGAGTAAATGAATGAATGATTTTAGGGAAACTTTTTAAAGCTGAGTCTTTTTTATTTATTTATTTATTTGTTTATTTTAATTGGATGCTAATCACTTTACAATATTGTAGTGGTTTTTGCCATACATTGACATGAATCAGCCACAAGTGCACATGTCCCCTACTTGAACCCCCTCTCACCTCCCTCCCCATCCCATCCCTCAGGGTCATCCCAGTGCACCAGCCCTGAGCACCCTGTCTCATAGGACCAGCGATCTATTTCACATATGGTAATATACATGTTTCAATGCTATTCTCTCAAATCATCCCACCCTCACCTTCTCCCAGAGTCCAAAAGTCTGTTCTTTATATCTGTGTCTTACATACAGGGTCATTGTTACCATCTTTCTAAATTCCATATATATTAAAGCTGAGTCTTATTCTTTTCCTTGGTATATAAACTCACAAGGCCAGTAAGTATTCACCTTCCATCCATAAAAACAAATAATCATATACTTTTCCAAAATATAAACATATAATCCCCCCTTCCCTACTTCTCCACCTCCTCCTCTTTTATCTTCCTCTTCTTTCAGCAGCAGGAGAACTTAAAAGTTTGTGACGGGAAACAACCATTTCACGAGCACGTGATAGGTAGTATTTCCATTACATATCTCTTTACTCCACAAACGAGTTTTTTTTTCTTTAGTCTGTCCATAACTGCAGGCTTTGTCTAATGCCAACTACCTGGATCACAAGCCTCACAATGAGGACTGGATAAAGGTGTGAAGGAGATTGTGTAAATCAATCCTTAACACTACTAACATGAAGGAGGGGCTTGCTTATTGATTTGATAGGCAGCCAATAATTATCATTGGAGAAGGAAATGACAACCCACTCCAGTGTTCTTGCCTGGAGAATCCCAGGGATGGGGGAGCCTGGTGGGTTGTCGTCTATGGGGTCGCAGAGAGTCGGACACGACTGAAGCGACTTAGCAGCAGCAGCAGCAGCAGCAGCAATAATTATCCTAAGGTAGGTTACTCTGAAGTCAGAAATCGAAAATTTTATCTTTAGAAACCTTCAATTCAGCCTTCCAAACTTCAAATGGCATTCTACTTCAGCAAACTACTTCCATGAAGCTAAAGAATGCTTTCACATTTATCCAAAAAAATGTACCCTAGTTTATAAGTCCTATTCAAAGGTGTATATTTTTTATTTCAGACTTTAGATACTTTGGAATAATTCTTTTAATAAGTGCTTCATTAAACAGCTAATATCTTAACAAATTTCTGTGACAACATTTAAATTAAAATAGGTGAACCAAATTAGTTCTTTTTCTCCAACCCGCCACACTTCAGTCTCCTCTGCCTGAGAAACTACTCTTATCTCTGTGATATGTGTCCTACAAGACATCCTGGACCATTTCAGAATGCACACATCATCCTATACTGAAACAAAATTTACTTTTCCATTTTAATATAATACCTTGCATATTTCCACCTTGCTTTTTTTCCTATCATAATATATCTTACAAATCAGTCTGTAACAGATGTCATGTTTTGTAACTCTTCCTAGTCATAGAAATATAGTTGCTCCTTAGTTACTTTTTTATGCCCTACTGCTGGACATATAAGTCATTAACAGAAAGAATGGCAGTGTCATAAAGCATGCACATTTAAAATAATACTAGCAAACTTCCCTCCATAGTGTCTACACCAATTAATAACTACACTTGGACTCAAAATATCTGATATACACCTTTACCCTACTTGATATTAGCAGTATTTTTTAAATTGTCATTCTATACAAAAATTTGTCATCCTATTTAGGGAAAATTTTTCAGTTAATTTCCATTATAAAATATATGACTGAAATACATATATTTACTATACCTTTGTATTTACTGAACCTTGGTGTTTCATCTTTTGCAAACTGTCTTTTTCTATCTTTTGTGCATTTTATTGTGTTATTGATATTCTTCTTAAATTTTTGAAATGTTTCTTTTTGGAACTTCTAGATGTGACTATTTTACCTGTTAACATGGTAAAGAATAAATCCCCTACCCTCCATTGTCACTTATATTTAAATCTGTTGACTGCTTCTTTATATATTATTTATCTTAATAGAATCAAATTTACCAGAGGCTTTTCTCATAAAGAAACAACCTATCAAATTCTATTTTAAAACATATTATACTTTTGTTGGGACCATACTGAAATTATATTTTAGTGTACAGAGATATTAATATATCTTCAAAATACTGAGTCTTCGATTCAGGCAAAATGGCATATCTTTACATTATTTGGCATGTTTTTATGTCTGTCAGCAATTTTTTTAAATCACAACAATGTCTGACTCTGTATGAAACAAAAAATACAATATATGAATACAGATAAGTGCAGAATGTCTATTTTTTTCTTCAAGAGGCTATGATTCTCATTCTTAGTAAAACCAGACATGAGCTGCATACACAGAGAAACAGCCTGGTCATTAGCTTCACAATTTAGCCCCTAATGACCAACAGGTGCATTCCTTTTTGATCTTTCATCAAGTCCAAGAAGGAAATGGCAACCCACTCCAGTACTCTTGCCTGCAAAATCCCATGGATGGAGGAGCCTGGTAGGCTGCAGTCCATGGGGTCGCAAAGAGTTGGACACAACTGAGCAACTTCACTTTCACTTTTCACTTTCATGCACTGGAGAAGGAAATGGCAGCCTACTCCAGTGTTCTTGCCTGGAGAATCCCAGGGACAGGGAAGCCTGGTGGGCTGCCATTTATGGGGTCGCACAGAGTAGACACGACTGAAGCAACTTAGCAGCAGCAGCAGCAAAGTCCAAAAAGATAGCTAAAGGAAAACTACACTCTGATTCCAACTATCCGAAAGATGTTATAGTTTGCTGCAGTACAGCCAATATATGCAAATATGCCTATATTAAACATAATGTCAAAAATGAGGCAGTGATGATAATCCTCTTGCTAAAGAGGTCACTGTATGAGAATAATATATTTTTTATAAATTCAAAATTATAAAAATGCTGTTATAAAAGCTCTCTGGGTACATTCTATGCATATAAATTTTTCCCTTTATGGAGTATATTTTTAAACAACAGAAGTCTCAAAAAAATAGAAGCACATCATATAGTGAATACAGACAACAATATTCTACTGTTAAGATACTAGAATATAATATTTCATCCACTAAAAAGAAATTAAGTTTTATGATAGAGGTGCTAATTATCACTACAATGGAAATCATATTACAATATTCATATGCATCAAATTAATATGTTGTACACTTTACGTTTCATGGGAGATGGGGATAACAGAGGATGAGATGGTTGGATGCCGTCACTGACACAACAGACGTTAGTTTGTGCAGGCTCCGGGAGATGGTGAAGGACTGGGAAGCCTGGCATGCTGCAGTCCATGGGGTCACAAAGAGTCGGACATGACTGAGAGACTGAACAACAGCACTTTAAATTTATACAGTGCTGTGTGTCAAGTGTATTTCAATCAAAAAATAAATTGGCATTCCAGAAACTAGGATCCAGGTATACTTGAATTTCTCTTTCATTATTGCTTAGGGTCAAGGTAGAGACAACCTGGGCTAGCATGATTGAATCAATAGTATATATAAAGTATTTTGCTAAGAAAATTTTGCATGTTATATCATAGAATATGAAGGATCACATATGAATTTTTCTGTATCTTCTACCAGTGGAGGAAAACTTGGTTTGGTCCATTCACTGATGGGGAATGTTAACTATCCTGGTTATTCACCGTATAGTAGAAAATGAAGTCACATGTGAATACTGTCAAGAATGCAAGCAACAGGGTCAACTTGATGGTACATTGTCCTTGATCACTGAATCAGTACTACAGAATAATGAATAATAAATAGCATGAGATCCCCAGATTAAAATAAAATCCATTTTCCCAGTTAAAAAAAACTAGAAGCAATAGTTTCAGACTAAACTACATTATTCTATATATTTCAATGAGTAGAATATTTGAATCATAATTATCCTACAAAACATCAAATTGTATCACAGTAGAGAATTAAAATATTCTCGTGTACTTCAGTTTCAGAATATCGTGTAAACAACCAATCACCAAAACACAATTGTAAATTGTAGAGTAAAATGTGCTTTTGCATTAAGTTGAACACATTTTTTAAATTAAAAAAAATTAAAAGGAAGAATATAAATGGTACTTTGAGTGTCACTTTCTAAATTCACAAGGTCAAGGAAGAAGAGGCTTTGGGGTGATCCCACTTGCTGTGTGAGTCCAGGTCACAGAGCGCTGCTCCTGGACACCACACGGGGCCATGTCTTCTGCTATGTGTGGCCTTCCCGAAAGAACAAACTCACACAAGAACGCCACTGACAGTGTGGAACTTTTTATATATCTAGACAGGGAGATGAGGAGAGAACATGCACAGAAAATAAGGCAAAATCCGCTCAGGTCAGTCTTCAAATCCCCTTCTCAGTCAAGCTTCCAAAAGCCTTCTTGTGTTTCCACTGAGCTCTGTTTCATTAGCTCCGCTTGGCTTCCTACAGGGTTTCCTCACTGAAAACTGTTTTATCTTGCAAAATGGCAGCCCTCCACCTGGGAGACCTGGATATGGGTGAGCCTCACCCTGGGCTTCCAAGGCGGCACTAGTGGTAAAGAACCCGGCTGCCAATGCAGGAAACATAAGAGATGCAGGGTCAGTCCCTGGGTCAGGAAGATTCCATGGAGAAGGAAATGGCAACCCATTCCAGTGTTCTTGCCTGGAGAATCTCATGGACAGAGGAGCCTGGCGGGCTACAATCTAGAGTCGGTCACGATTGAATTGACTTAGCACACACACAGCCCTGGAGGCTCAGCCTCTGCCTCCAAGGATCCTAGCCCAAAGCCACTCTGAACACAGGAACAGCTCTCCACCAAGGAACTCTCAATCGAGCAGGCAGGAAAACAAATCTGTCTCCAGAGGTTATTTTCATGCTATGTTCTCTAAAGAGAAATTTTATAAGAAACACTGTGACCCTAAAAGAGAGGGAAGGAGGATGTGAATGTGAAGAAGGAGGGGCATAGCAATTATTGAAAACCAGTCTCCATCATCCTAGACCTTAACAAAGACATAAAAATAAAACATCTCAAAATGCCATGTGAGACAGAAAAGTTAAACCCACCACAAAGGGGCTATTAAAATTGATTCATTATTTCACCTAGGATAAGCTTTACTATTTAAGTATTTCAGTCAGTATTTCCGCTTTTCCCCACTAGATTATTTCAGGTATCTTTTATAGAAAAATTATGAAATGCAAGACAATCCAGTATCTGAGTGGAGCAACTAATCCCATGAAAGTTAGGGTCCACTTTCATTGTAATTCAAGCTCATTAAGAGATAATTCCAAAATGTATATTGAGGGTAGAAAGTAATTTTAGCTATTACTACTATTATCATTAGTGGCATAATTCTTATTGTCCTTAGCCTTTGTGTTCCAGATTTAATACTTTAGTCATGTTTGACATGCAAGGATATAGACTAATAAAATGTAAATCTTATAATCATTCCCACAAGTGAAAAGTAATATAGTTTGGAGATTTCTGTGGTCAGAAAATGGACATTTGACCTTATATGTCAAACTGTGAGTTAACTTTAAATTAATAGGAATTAAAAGTGAAAGTGGAGAGTGAAAAAGTTGGCCTAAAGCGCAACATTCAGAAAACTAAGATCATGGCATCCGGTCCCATCACTTCATGGGAAATAGATGGGCAAACAATGGAAACACTGTCAGACTTTATTTTCGGGGGCTCCAAAATCACTGCAGATGGTGACTGCAGCCATGAAATTAAAAGACGCTTACTCCTTGGAAGAAAAGTTATGACCAACCTAGATAGCATATTCAAAAGCAGAGACTACTTTGCCGACTAAGGTCTGTCTAGTCAAGGGTATGGTTTTTTGTGTGTGTGTGGTCGTGTATGGATGTGAGAGTCGGACTGTGAAGAAGGCTGAGCGCCGAAGGATTGATGCTTTTGAACTGTGGTGTTGGAGAAGACTTTTTTTTTTTACTTTATTTTACTTTACAATACTGTATTGGTTTTACCAAACATTGACACGAATCTGCCACAGGTNATTGTGTATATGTACCACTGCTTGCTTATCCATTCATCTGCTGATGGACATCTAGGTTGTTTCCATGTCCTGGCTATTATAAATAGTGCTGCAATGAACATCGGGGTACATGTGTCTCTTTCAATTCTGGTTTCCTCGGTGTGTATGCCCAGCAGTGGGATTGCTGTGTCATAAGGCAGTTCTATTTGCAATTTTTTAAGGAATCGCCACACTGTTCTCCATAATCGCTGTACTAGTTTGCATTCCCACGAACAGTGTAAGAGGGTTCCCTTTTCTCTACACCCTCTCCAGCATTTATTGCTTGTAGACTTTGGATCGCAGACATTCTGACTGGTGTGAAATGGTACCTCATTGTGGTCTTAATTTTCATTTCTCTGACAATGAGTGATGTTGAGCATATTTCATGTGTTTGTTAGCCACCCGTATGTCTTCTTGAGGGTCCCTTGGACTGCAAGGAGATCCAACCAGTCCATTCTGAAAGAGATCAGCCCTGGGATTTCTTTGGAAGGAATGATGCTAAAGGTGAAACTCCAGTACTTTGGCCACCTCATAGGAAGAGTTGACTCATTGGAAAAGACTCTGATCCTGGGAGGGATTGGGGGAAAGAGGAGAAGGGGATGACAGAGGATGAGATGGCTGGATGGCATCACTGACTCGATGGACGTGAGTCTGAGTGAAGTCCGGGAGTTGGTGATGGACAGGGAGGCTTGGCGTGCTGCGATTCATGGGGTCGCAAAGAGTCAGACATGACTGAGTGACTGAACTGAACTGAAGCATAGCATGTGTGCTTTGTAGCTATTCCTGAAACTCTCCCATTCTGTTATTCATTCTATCACCTATCCACACTCTGTCTCAATACAAGTTCTTTTGGGGAAACTGTTTTTCAGTGCACACAGAAAATACATAGAACTCTGTTTTCAATATCAAGGACATCCTGTTTCCCAGGGAACGTGAATCCTGAGAAACCTTTTTGGAACCTCGCATCTGATTTAGACACTTTTCTTTGTTGCTCTCATGGTAACCTGCGGATACAATGGTGTTGGTATTTTCCAAACTGTGGTTTGTGACTAATTAGCGGGTTATGAAATCAATTCAGTGGGTTTCAACCAGAATTCAACTTTCAATGGAAATAAAATATTATATAAAATATCAGATAATATCACATGCTATGTGAGTTGTGTGAAATTTTTGTTTCAATTGCACATGCCTATATATGTATTTATGTATGTATGATTAGACCATAGGTATGTCTCCTAACATGACATGGTCAAAAATAAAAAAACCTTTAAATATTGATGTATATATTATAAGTTTCATTTTTCCTTGATGGTAAGGATTCTTGTAAAAGCAGGCCTCTGGTTCTCATGGCCAACACTAAAAGACACCTGCCTTCCACTGACTTCTGACTCTATATGTACCATGATATGTATCTTAATTTACAACATAGGTAACTAGTAGATAACCCAAAACTGGCCACATTCCTCCCAAAGGAGGAGGAACAGTGCTATATATTGGTCAGGTTCAAAGAAGGTATGACTATAGTCTATTACGAGCTTTCGTTATTCTGGAAAAATGGGAGATCACAACTCAGGGTCCAAACAGAGACGACCTCCTGTGGTATTCTTCCTTCAGTATGGGAGGAACACAAATATTTCTCTTGAGTGTCTGAGAAACAGAAGAAGGACAATGTGCCAGAGAACAGAATAATGGAAAGAGTGAAAAGAAGAAAAGGTATAGATAAGAGCTAGATCATCTGAAGTTTGCAATGCAAAGCCCTTAAATGGTTTTAAGCAGGAGAGTAATATAATGTAAGACTATCTTTAGAAAACTTTCTCTGGCTGCTGGTTAGAAACTATGTTGCAGGAGAGCAAGACTGGAGAATATTTAGAGGACTGGCACAGTGGCCCAGGTGACTGACAGCGGGGACTGGCGGGCTGGTCCATGAGGTCACAGAGAGTCAGACACGACTGCGCGGCTAACACTGTAACTGATAATGGCTGTTTTCCCGGGTATACTAAGAAAAAAATGCAAGATTAGGAAATGAAGACTGTAATTATATATTTTAAGCAAGAGTTTTAGGAATATTGCTGTGAGGAAGAGCAGAGAAATGGGAAGCAGCTGGAGAGCGATGTGTGTTTAAGGGATATTAGAATCAATGCTGCTGCTGCTGCTAAGTCGCTTCAGTCATGTTCGACTCTGTGTGATCCCAGATACAGCAGCCCACCAGGCTCCCCTGTCCCTGGGATACTCCAGGAAAGAACACTAGAGTGGGTTGCCATTTCCTTCTCCAATGCATGAAAGTGAAAAGTGAAAGTTAACTCACTCAGTCATGTCCGACCCTCAGCGACACCATGGACTGCAGCCCACCAGGCTCCTCCATCCATGGGATTTTCCAGGCAAGAGTACTGGAGTGGGGTACCATTGCCTTCTCTGTGAATCAATGCTATTACCCAACAAATAATGCTGGGGAATGCTGGAACTCAGCATGGAAAAGGCCTGTATGTTGACCTAATGAGGTCACTTGACTATTATAATACAAATGTAGGCTGAAGTGGCCATGGGGTAATGGTCCTCAATCCTAGCTGCTAGGGTTCAAGGGGCACACCTATGGGACTCATAGACTTCCATGTTTATGGAAATTCTCTTGGAAATTACTATAATTTACATCAACATGCTATGATTGCTCCTGCTCCCCCAAGAACAGGTCAAAATCAAACATACCCTGGAATATAGTTAGTAGGAATAGAAACTATTTTAAATACGCTGTGTCCTCCCCATGGGAGGGAGGTGAGCTCTGTTATGCAACAACACAAAATGGAAACCAATCTTAGCACAAGCCTGTGAGATGAGGTGGGGTGATTGATTTTGTCCTCAGTTAACTGGGAAGCCAGACACAAATGAGTTATGGCCAATTGTAATGGCATCTGTTCTTTTAAAACTATTCTTCTATTTATTTGTTTACTTAGTTACTTTTGGTTGCACTGGGCTGGTTGCTGCACGTGGGCTTTCCCGGGTTGCAGTGAGCAGGAACCCCTGTTCATTGCTGTGTGTGGGCTTATTGTGGCGGCTTCTCTTGTCGAGGAACACGGGTTCTAGGCACACCGGCTCCAGTAGTTGTGGCTCGCTGGCTCTAGAGGGTTCCATAGTTGTGGTGCACAGACATCACTGCTCCAAGGCGTGTAGAAACTTCCCAGACCAGGGATTGAACCCATGTCCCCTGCATTGGCAGGTGGATTCTTATCCACTGTAGCACCAGGGAAGTCTAGTATCTGGTTTTGTTTTGTGGTTTTTTTTTTTTTTTTTTTTGTTTTAGTTAATTTAGCTTTATTTCTCTAATATTTCTTTTTTTATTTTTTTTTAATTTGACTTTACAATACTCTATTGGCTTTGCCATACATCGACATGAATCCACCAATAATACATTGCATATGAGTAACACAGATACCTCTATCATTCTTACATTTGTTCTGGAACAAAACTGAATGGTGTCAGGATCCTACCGTCATGGTGTAATAGTGGTAATGTTGGTTAAGACTCAGCTACCTCATGTTAATACATCTTAAGGATAACACTGACCTCAGTGGTCAAATGTATTGGGAAGATGATTTAATGCATCCTCAGGATGTAATTAATACCCATGGAAAATGGCTGACCTGAGGAAGAACTGGATCAAGCTAATCATTAGCTGATTTTGGCACCAAGCAGTTCTGCACAAGCTTATCATAAGGTACAAATAGCAGTTGATCAAGGCATGGGGAAAGAATAATCAAGTTTCAGAAAAGAAGGTGAAAATGGCTGTAATGTTTCTGTAAGACAAATTAGTTCTTTCTTTAAATCTATCCCTATCTCCAACAGACTTCTCCAAACATCAGGCATACTCATGTTGGTACTATTGCTCTATCTGTCCTATAAGCACTACACCAAATGTAAATGCTCAGAAAAATACGAGTGTTTTGCCAGGAGGGGTACCTGGCCTGAGACTAGAGGGTGGACCATGACATAACAAGAAATACCTATTTGGTCTCTGTCCCTGATTCCAGGCACAGAGGTCCTAAAACCCTTGTAATTTCCTCAGTGATAGGTTTACTAGGTGTATCTTTTGTTCTAACATTTGGTCCTTCACTCTGATTCCTGACACAGACCTCCTAAAACCTTTATGAGTTTCTGAGTGATGGAGCTATAGGAGCATTTTATACAGAGTTCCTAAACCCCCTGGGATTCTCTGCGTGATAGGACCATCTTTTGTTCTAGTAAGGCGACTCTTGAAGGGCTCCTGAGTGGGAGCCAGTCACCAGAAAGACCAAGCATGATTAGAAGCCTGGAGCTTTCAGCTTCACTCCCCGTCCTCCCAAGAGGGAAGAAGGGCTGGGAGCTAATACACAGTCATGCTCACATGATGAAGCCTCTAGAAAACGCCCTCAGCCAGGAGGTCAGGAGAACTTTCTGGTGAGCGCATCCATGTGCCAGGGGGGTGGAGACCCCACCGCCAACGGACAGGACCTCCTTCCCTCAGGACCCTTCTGGAACTCACTCCATCTACATTCTTCTTTGGCTGTTCACCTCTATCCTTTTTTATATCATTTCTAATAAAGCAGGAAATGTAAGCAAACGTTTCCATGAGTTCTGTGAGCCATTATAGTAAATTATACAGCCCGAGGCAGGGGTTGAGGGGGTTGAAGGGTTGATGCTGTTGTGGGTGATAAGGTATGAGGAAAATCCAGTCATTTCCCTCTGCCCTCAGCTCAGCAGAGTGACCCTGTAGAGCCACACATCGCCCAGAATTCCAAGAGGACTGGAAAACACTGAATAAGGTGGTCTCTATCTTTTTTAAATTTTTCTTATTTTTTGCTGTTTTTTATCTGGGGGCCGGAGGTTGGCTGGGCTGGGTCTTCCTTTGCGGCACACGGGCTCTTTGGTGGTGCGCATGGGCTTCTCTTGTTGCAGAGTAACACTTAAGCTCAGTAGCTGCAACTCACAGGCTCTCCAGCTACATGCGGATCTTAGTTCCTTGAGCAGGGATCGAACCCACATTTTCTGCATTAGAAGGTGGATTCTTAACCACTGGATCACCAGGGAAGTTCTGGTTTCCATCTTCAAAGATTAGTCACCTTTCCCAGAAATGAGTTTGGCAAATGTCAGAGTTGCAGAGAGTCAGACACAACTGAAGCAACTTAGCATGCATGCATGCATTGGAAAAGGAAATGGCAACCCACTCCAGTATCCTTGCCTGGAGAGTCCCAGGGACGGAGGAGCCTGGTGGGCTGCCATCTATGGGGTCGCACAGAGTCAGACACGACTGAAGCGACTTAGCAGCAGCAGCAGCAGAGTTGCAGAGGGAGGAGGTGATTCTTCTGTAAACTGTTCACTTTTCCATGCCCAACACCATCTACCCTTACCTGAATAATACATTATTTTAAAGGGCAACAAAAAGAAATATTGTTTTACCTGACACCAAAAACAATTCTATTAATGTAAAAACCATCAGGTTCATTATAGTAATCCATGAATTAATATCCTTACTTCTTATCAGATATACATCTGAGGTACAGTTCTCACAACTGTTGATATGACAAGAATAAACACAAAGAAAAAGCCATGTTATTG
>SJYV01025867.1:411643-435585 GCA_006410875.1 Neotragus pygmaeus | reverse complement strand
AAAAAGCCACAAGAATTATTAAAAGAAACAATATCAACCACAAAAAGACTATATACAGCATTTGCTTTTAAAATAGGGTTGTTTGTGGTTTTTTTTTTTTTTTTTTGAGTTAGTTAATTTAGCTTTATTTCTCTAATATTTCTTTTTTTATTTTTTTTTAATTTGACTTTACAATACTCTATTGGCTTTGCCATACATCGACATGAATCCACCAATAATACATTGCATATGAGTAACACAGATACCTCTATCATTCTTACATTTGTTCTGGAACAAAACTGAATGGTGTCAGGATCCTACCGTCATGGTGTAATAGTGGTAATGTTGGTTAAGACTCAGCTACCTCATGTTAATACATCTTAAGGATAACACTGACCTCAGTGGTCAAATGTATTGGGAAGATGATTTAATGCATCCTCAGGATGTAATTAATACCCATGGAAAATGGCTGACCTGAGGAAGAACTGGATCAAGCTAATCATTAGCTGATTTTGGCACCAAGCAGTTCTGCACAAGCTTATCATAAGGTACAAATAGCAGTTGATCAAGGCATGGGGAAAGAATAATCAAGTTTCAGAAAAGAAGGTGAAAATGGCTGTAATGTTTCTGTAAGACAAATTAGTTCTTTCTTTAAATCTATCCCTATCTCCAACAGACTTCTCCAAACATCAGGCATACTCATGTTGGTACTATTGCTCTATCTGTCCTATAAGCACTACACCAAATGTAAATGCTCAGAAAAATACGAGTGTTTTGCCAGGAGGGGTACCTGGCCTGAGACTAGAGGGTGGACCATGACATAACAAGAAATACCTATTTGGTCTCTGTCCCTGATTCCAGGCACAGAGGTCCTAAAACCCTTGTAATTTCCTCAGTGATAGGTTTACTAGGTGTATCTTTTGTTCTAACATTTGGTCCTTCACTCTGATTCCTGACACAGACCTCCTAAAACCTTTATGAGTTTCTGAGTGATGGAGCTATAGGAGCATTTTATACAGAGTTCCTAAACCCCCTGGGATTCTCTGCGTGATAGGACCATCTTTTGTTCTAGTAAGGCGACTCTTGAAGGGCTCCTGAGTGGGAGCCAGTCACCAGAAAGACCAAGCATGATTAGAAGCCTGGAGCTTTCAGCTTCACTCCCCGTCCTCCCAAGAGGGAAGAAGGGCTGGGAGCTAATACACAGTCATGCTCACATGATGAAGCCTCTAGAAAACGCCCTCAGCCAGGAGGTCAGGAGAACTTTCTGGTGAGCGCATCCATGTGCCAGGGGGGTGGAGACCCCACCGCCAACGGACAGGACCTCCTTCCCTCAGGACCCTTCTGGAACTCACTCCATCTACATTCTTCTTTGGCTGTTCACCTCTATCCTTTTTTATATCATTTCTAATAAAGCAGGAAATGTAAGCAAACGTTTCCATGAGTTCTGTGAGCCATTATAGTAAATTATACAGCCCGAGGCAGGGGTTGAGGGGGTTGAAGGGTTGATGCTGTTGTGGGTGATAAGGTATGAGGAAAATCCAGTCATTTCCCTCTGCCCTCAGCTCAGCAGAGTGACCCTGTAGAGCCACACATCGCCCAGAATTCCAAGAGGACTGGAAAACACTGAATAAGGTGGTCTCTATCTTTTTTAAATTTTTCTTATTTTTTGCTGTTTTTTATCTGGGGGCCGGAGGTTGGCTGGGCTGGGTCTTCCTTTGCGGCACACGGGCTCTTTGGTGGTGCGCATGGGCTTCTCTTGTTGCAGAGTAACACTTAAGCTCAGTAGCTGCAACTCACAGGCTCTCCAGCTACATGCGGATCTTAGTTCCTTGAGCAGGGATCGAACCCACATTTTCTGCATTAGAAGGTGGATTCTTAACCACTGGATCACCAGGGAAGTTCTGGTTTCCATCTTCAAAGATTAGTCACCTTTCCCAGAAATGAGTTTGGCAAATGTCAGAGTTGCAGAGAGTCAGACACAACTGAAGCAACTTAGCATGCATGCATGCATTGGAAAAGGAAATGGCAACCCACTCCAGTATCCTTGCCTGGAGAGTCCCAGGGACGGAGGAGCCTGGTGGGCTGCCATCTATGGGGTCGCACAGAGTCAGACACGACTGAAGCGACTTAGCAGCAGCAGCAGCAGAGTTGCAGAGGGAGGAGGTGATTCTTCTGTAAACTGTTCACTTTTCCATGCCCAACACCATCTACCCTTACCTGAATAATACATTATTTTAAAGGGCAACAAAAAGAAATATTGTTTTACCTGACACCAAAAACAATTCTATTAATGTAAAAACCATCAGGTTCATTATAGTAATCCATGAATTAATATCCTTACTTCTTATCAGATATACATCTGAGGTACAGTTCTCACAACTGTTGATATGACAAGAATAAACACAAAGAAAAAGCCATGTTATTGGACATTTTTAACCTTTTTGTTTATTTCCATATTCCTATATGTATTCTATATACAGATAATATTCCTTATTGTTTAAAATGAGAAAATTAAGAGCAATTTTTTATTATCTTTCCTTTTTCTGTTATCAGGTTGTTACTCTACTCTATTAACTTTTGTTGAGGCATCAAATCAAACTAATTACTCAGAGATAGCTTAAAGATAAAGTGAATAGTTCCAAAGATAAAAAGCACACCCACATTCTCTGGAGAAACCTCTGTTGATAAGATTTGAACTGACTCTTAGCAATAACAAAACAACATCCTGAAATAGCAACAGACAGGAATACAAAAGACAGCAGATCATTCACGGAAGGGTCTTCCTTTGAGATCACTTTCAATTTATTTCTGAAGCTTTAGGCAACAATAAACCGCTCTTTCTCCCCATATTTGCAGCAGCATTAACTCCAAGTCTCCACCACAATAGGATGGTGTTAAAATCATAAATTCTTTTCATTAAAAAGCTCTGATTCAACTGAAAAATGACCACGTGGGAAGATAGAACCCAAATAAATACTTTGAAGCAGCTATTTGTGAAGAAAAGATTATATAGAAGCAATGCACATATCTCAATTACACATATGGTCCTAGAACCAGGAACTTGTAAGACTCAGTTCACGTTTGTGAAATCCTAAAGATCTTGTTTTCTGTTCTTCACAGATGTGAAATTTTGATTCCAAATATGCTTTTTTTTTCCTAAATCTGTGATCACAAGATGTGAAATTGTAGTGGTTTTTCTCAAATATTTTTATCCCAAAAAGCCTTCTTGAGCTTCCACCATCAACAGAATCAAATTAGTCACTGTAGCATGGCTTTATCTGTAGAATAATGAAAACTGTTAGACCTTATCAATCCTTACTTATATAGTCTTTTATTTTTAATAATGAGTATTCCTGTATCAAGTATATGTTAAGTTTGTTTTTTAGCTTTCATTCTAATGCAGAATGGAATTCTCTCTGTATGTGTGTGTTTGTGTGTGTGTGTGTGTGTTAGCTCATATGTTAAGTACAACCCTAGCAGGACAACCTAAGTGTTGTTCACACAGCCCAGACACGTGCATTCGAAACTGCCAAGATCAGTAGGAAGAGAAGGGAAGCTTCTACGGAAGAAATTACATTCAAGACATGCTTGGAACTGAGAGGCATAAAAATAGAGACTCACCAAAGAAAAGGAAGAATTTTTCCAGCAAAGTTTAGAACATCAAGATACAGAGCTACAAAAATCTTGTGATTTATTGCTGTGGCAGGAAATATATGCATTGACTTTAGATACAAGGACCTAGTTCAAATCATGACTTTCTAAATCTTACACTGTGACTACTTTCTGAATTCTGACCATATACAAGACAATACTTTTTAATGGAATTTTTTTTGTCTTTCATGTGACATTTTATTTGTGGCATGAGAGAAGATGGGTGAAAATACATTTTAATCTTTTGCAGATTTAAAAAATGCCTGTCCAGTAATTCTAAACAAATACGATCTTTATTTTTTTAATCCATTGGAAAATTGACATTTTTAATGGAGTAAATACACTTAAAGTAATATAAAGATATCAGCTCCATCAAATGCCTCTACCCATTTTATATGCAAATCTGGGAATTTTCCTTGTTAGTATTCCTATTTCAGCAATTAGATACATAAGGCAAACACGGGGTGATATGCGACTGTAGGACTGATAAAAGAAGAAGCTTTATAAAAGTCTGTCTTTAATTTTAAAAAATCAAAACTGAGTGTTGGCTACTTTGTTCATTTTAATTTTATTGCTTTGTTTCACCAAAAGAAATGTAATTATAAAATGTTGATTGAAACGTTGATGTTAATCCAACCATTAAAAAAATAATGCATTTTCTATTGCTAGCATAGTGATCTAAACCATCTTTATATTATTCTGCCCTTCCTATTATTTTCTGAAGTATTTATGTTACAAATGTCTCAATAAATCCTTATGATGCCATCTGACTCATAGCTGAAAACAAGTATTTCAGGCTTGAATCCATTTCAAATTAGGGAAACTGAAGCAACAAGCAACACTGAGGATATTTTGTGTGCTGAGTAGTTAGAACACTTTAATGGACAGTAGTTGTTACAAAAGTTGTTGATCTAGTGTAGGATGGCAGTTGTTTTGAGTTCATTTTCCAGGGAGTTCAGGAAAGTTTGTTTTCTAATAGATTTATTAACAATACATGTTTACCACCAACCTATCTATAAAGGAGACAGGGTCCAGTGTAGAAACAGCATTGTCCTTTGTGTACCACACATCTCATTACACGGGCATGGTACCAGGTCTACAACTTGGTGGCCAGGCATTCGTGAGAGAAGTTGCAATGTACTGGCCTCTCCCTAATCTAATTCTCAGTTGACCTTTTCCTGCAAAGCTTTTCACAAAGCACTCCTCTCCACCTTCCTTCCTCTCTGTGGACAGGAATCTTTCCTCAACCCTGAAACACTTGTAGAATGTTTCTTATCTGCTTTACTGAAACCCAGCTCCTCCTGGGACACCTCGGCATCTATCTCTACCAGAAACTGGTTTTTGCCACGCCCTCCGCATAGCTCGATCCAACCCAATCTGCATTCGGGTGTCCTCCCAGTTGCCCCTGCTTTTCCACTCCACACTGCCTTTTCCTCTGGCTCCAAGCATTCATCTTTGTAGCTACAGCAGCCTCTCTAGTCCCACCCCTCACTCTCCTCACTGATTTCCTTCATAATCGCCTAGACAGTCTTCGTTAATTAAAGGAGGAGAGTCCTAACCTAGGCAGGGTCTTCATTCCCCCAACTTCTTGCCAGTATTGTCAATGACTCTAATGTCCACACTGATTGGCCAGCACTTTCCACTTGTAGTACTCTGGTCTCCTCGTCAAACTGCCTTCTCCCACACTACCTGCTTGCATCTCGTCCTCACCAAATCTGACACCCCTTTTGATTCCAAGCGTCCACTTTCTGATCACACCAGTTCACTTGCTCAAGTATACTCCCACCACCTGCACATCCCACAACCACCTGAGACCTCCAGTCCCTTCACCAGCACGCCCACTGCCATTAGCCTTACCCGACTAACACTGCTCCATATCCAGCCTCTTTCCATGGCCTGTCACTTAAACACTCCTTGAAAATGCCCTTGACTTGATGCCCTCAATCTCCTTGAGAATAACCACAGGTTATTTGCTGAACCTTCATATCAATCTACACAGCACCTCAACCAACAACTCAGTTGATTGTGCTCCCCTTATAGTCATGATTGCAAGTCTTAAACTGGCAGCTAATACTGCTCACTAATCCTGTTATTTTCTGGTAAGCTTACTTTCCCACTCCTGAGAAGAATATTTCATCATTTTCTTATCTGTCAAAACCCCTTCACTTTTCCTCCTCCCAAGTGATTTTTCTTGCCTCATACTGCATTAAAAAATGAAAGTAAATACACATGAATACATTTAATTTTCCACCAACAAATCTATATACCTATCCTTGAATCTGTTTCCCTCTTCCTTCCCATCATAAGGCAGTAAGTGACCCGATACCCCCACAGAATACTGAATACCTTCCCCTAGTTAGTACTTAGATTCCATCTCCTGTTCCCTCCCTTTCTTTCTTTAAACTGGATTATTTATTTCAGCAAACAGATTCAGGTAACTTTCTATTGTCTAAAAAGAAGTGAAACCCACATGATATAAAATTATATATATGTGTATATATATATATCCACATACACACACATACTCATACTCCTATAGCTAATGCCTCATTTTTTGTTCCCCTTGACAACAAGACATCTCAATAGATTTATCTCTGGAACTTTCCCCAATGCCTAACCTGCAACCCATCCTAATCAAGCTTCAATGCCCACTTCTCAACAGACACCACTCTCATTAGGATCATCAGTGACCTAACTGCCAAACTCAACCTAACAAGCAAGAAGTGTTAGAAAAAGCCTTCTCTTGCTTTAGTTGCTGAATGGACCATTCACAGTGATCCTCCAAAGACTAGGGAATGAACAGTAGGACAGATTTCACAAGTTTCTCTGCAACAGATTTGAGCCAGATAGTGGCTCAGTCAGAGAAGGAGTTAGGAGGAAGTAAATAGAAAATGGAGGTAAATACAAGGCCCCAGTCAAAGCCAGAAACACGGTCAGGAAGATAAAAAGGTGAAAGAGAGGGCCTTCTCCCCTGGAGAAGGGAACAGCTACCCACTCTGGTATTCTGGCCTGAGAATTCCATGGAGAGTCCATGGGGTCAAAAAGAGTCAGACATGACTGAGCGCCTTTCAATACTACTATATCACTGCTGCTGTTGCTGCTGAGTCGCTTCAGTCGTGTCCGACTGTGTGACCCAATAGACGGCAGCCCACCAGGCTCCCCCGTCCCTGGGATTCTCCAGGCAAGAACACTGGAGTGGGTTGCCATTTCCTTCTCCAAGGCATGAAAATGAAAAGTGGAAGTGAACTAGCTCAGTCGTGCCCGACTCTTCCCAATCCTATGGACTGCAGCCTACCAGGCTCCTCCGTCATGAGATTTTCCAGGCAAGAGAACTGGAGTGGGTTCCCATTGCCTTCTCTGACTACATCACTATATATATAATTCTATTTTTATAACAGTGCTTATTTTTAAACACATATACAAATTAGGTCATTTTAAGTATAGTATAAANGGAAGTGAACTAGCTCAGTCGTGCCCGACTCTTCCCAATCCTATGGACTGCAGCCTACCAGGCTCCTCCGTCATGAGATTTTCCAGGCAAGAGAACTGGAGTGGGTTCCCATTGCCTTCTCTGACTACATCACTATATATATAATTCTATTTTTATAACAGTGCTTATTTTTAAACACATATACAAATTAGGTCATTTTAAGTATAGTATAAAAAAAATGAGCTTTGGTGTACTTGTGTCTGTCTACATATAAATGGAATATTTTGGACAAATAAATACATTTCTATCTACTGTTTGTGAAAATGTAGCAGTCTGTATCCTGGCACTGTTCTGTTTTGTGTCAAGCCCATCTGCTGCAATTATCCAAATGTCTATTTTTATTATTCAATTTCCCAATAACATGTGTCTGCCTTCCTTGTCCCATTAACTCTCTATTCTTTTATGGGCTTCCTATAGAATCATCAGCTCTATTCATTATATTCCACTGGCAAAAAATATTTTAGGAAAGAAAAGGGTATATGAACAAAGGGCAGTTTTACATAGCGCTGATATTATCATGGTCTTTCATACACAACACCTATTTACACTTTAAACGAAATTGACCCAGACAGAATAATCTTTTCCTAAATTTGTAGTAGTAGTAACAGTAATAGAAACATCAAAAGTAACTATATTTATCACTGTATCTGTGTCCTTTGCTCAGTTGCTTCGGTCGTGTCCAGCTCTGTGCAACCCTATTGACTATAGCCCACGAGGCTCCTCTGTCCATAGGATTCTCCAGGTAAAATACTGGAGTGAGTTGCCATTCTCTTCTCCAGGGGATCTTCCCAAACCAGGGATCGAACCAGGGTCTCCTGCATTGAGTATCTAATTTGTTTAAATTATACTGTACAATGTAACACCACCAAAATTAAAACGCAGATGAACAGAAAGACTGTTACTGAAATATGGGACTATGGTAGTTGTCACAGATTTTCAGATAGAACTCACGTTTCCTCTTTCTTGGAAAGCCATCTTGGTGTATGCAATCAAGTCTCCACACCAGGTAATGAGCAAGCTCCTGCACACCTTCCTGGGGCCTTCCTTATATTCAAAGCAGGAGACAAAGCAGCATACTGACCATCAGCCACTCTGCCCACCCAGTGATCCCAGACTCATTGCTAGTTTTAGCAAAGAATGCTGAAAAAAATCTCACAACTGGATCCAGCCTCAAGTCAAAACTGACTTCCAAGCTAGCACTGCATCCATGAATCCTGTGTGCTGTGAGAGCCCTATAATCAGAGCAGAGTCTTCGATCTGACCTACAAAGCGAGTGAGAAAAGCACCAAGGATCCAAGGGCCACTTTTAAATGATTCATCAAAGAACAAATGTTCCTGAAAACAAATATATCAAGAAAATATCCTTCTTTGTCCTTAAACATTTACCTCATTTCAAAAGTCAAACAGCTTATACGTAACTATTTATTAGCTTATTATAATAAACTATACGTTACATTTTCCATAACATAATGAAAACTAGATTTGGCATCTACTGCTGGTTCAGACACTAAATAAAATTTTCCCTTAAGGAAGAGATTTAACCTCTATTCATTCAAAATATATTTATTCACCATCTACTTGACCTTTTGTAACATGTTTTGGGTATCCTTTTAACCAAGCATCTACCATAAATATTCTTTAGAGCACAAAAGCAACATCTCTTAAACTACATGTTATTTTTCTAATAGACAAAAAAAAGACAATTTCATTTCCCACAGGAGCAGATATTATGGTTTTAGGTCTCCTTAGCACTTGTATAAAAAACTTGCAGATTTTTTTTTTTAACTGTACTGAAAATATATCAGAATGTCCCTCTTCCAAACAAGCTACCCAAAAGCAGAGATTAGGACTTCGTTTCCATCAAAACAGAAATACTTCCACAGGAGAAAACTCTAAAAATAAATCGAAGAGTTTACCACCAGATCATATCAGTACTAAGGAAAGCATAATACGGACATATATCCAGTATTGTGTGGTTTTTCTAGGTGACAAATATATTGCCTCTCAAGAATATAACCTATTCCTTCTGCCAGTTATCCTTGCTTAGAGGCCAAGATGATCTGACAAGCTAAAGAAATCTTCATTCTCATTCCATTAAACATAATTTTAAGCCACTTTATTAAGGTATTAATTGACATTCAGAAAGCTGTATATATTTAATGTATACAACTTTCTGAGTTTGAGGTATATACCCATAAAACCACCATGAAACATACTTGTGAAAACAATTGTTTCTTGGATCTTGGATCATTCCCTCATCTTTTATTTTAGAATGGGGTGTCAAAGAAAAGAAAGTGCAAATACCAAGTCATAAAATATAAATATTTGCATCAAAAGGACTAATAATTTCCCTACAAATGTATTTTGATGTCATTTCTTGAATTACTTGCATAATAAATACAGAAATTATGTTGAGTTAGCAATTAGCAAATATATCCCCCAAATTACATGATGATGTAGAAATGATACACAGAACACACCCACTCTGGGCAAGTAATGTTCAGAGCATCTGAGACAAAAACTTTCTAAGCCACATGCCAAGAGGAATAATAACAAGGCAAATTAATAACAAGGTAGGTTATCCATTTTGTTTATGAAACATACACATCTTATTGCATATAACTAGAGTTCAAAAAGATATTTTTCTGTAATCTATTCTGCAGATAGTCTTGTTTAAATTTAGGATCCACGATCCATCTGAAACTGATTTTGGACAATGATGTGATATACTTTTTTCCAATTGGGCACACAATTGACCAAGCACCATTTTATGAAAAGACTTTCCTTTGTCACTGCAAAGAGTAAACTTTATCCATAGCCCACGTAAGTGTAAGTTCAGTTTCTGACTATTTTATCCCAATGACCTAATCATCTATACTAGTAGCAATATCACACTCTATGATTTACAGTAGCTTTATCATGACTATCATCATTTAAATAGAATAAGTCTTCCAATTTTGTTCTTCATCAATACTCTTGGCTATTTATGTTCCTTTGCAACTTTGGCTATATTTTAAAATAAACTTGTCAAAGTCTATCAACAATTTTAAGGATAAGTTTATTAGATCTATAATTTTTTTTAGAAAATTATCACTTAACAATATTGAGTCTTCTAATCCCATCATCTATTTCAGCTTTCTGTAATTATTCTTATAAATGTTTTATAATTTTCTTTTAGATGGTCTATGTATGCTTTAGCAGACTTATTCTAGCACTCAGCGTATCTATTTTGTTATCAGTATTATTTTTCACTATGAGATTTAACATTTAAAATACAATTTATATTCTAACTATGTTGTGAGCCATAAGAGTCCCTATTTTTGTACTAATATGTTGTCTAATGTATGCAATAAGTAGAAAAGATCAGAGCTATGAGCACAAAGATATTTACCAGAAAATCATTTTGTTGTTTTGGGTTTATTAGTCCATGTCTGATTATGATGGGGGGACAAAAGAAAGTTGGGGTTGATCCACAAGACTCAGGGAGTCTTTATCACCATTACTTGGATTTAAGGGTGAAAAGAATGGGCACAGTAGCTCAGAAGCTGAAAGTTCAGTAAGTGTAAAGATATGTTTCATCACTGATATCATAAAAGAAAATTCTCCAAAATCCACATCCTGGAAAATTCCCAATCAGTGTAACTGGAGATTTAACCAAAGGAAGTCCATGCTCAGTGCTGGCCAAAAAGTAGCTTTTTTGTCTCAGACTTAAGGTCCAGAATCCAAGCTCTGTAGACAGTTGGATCTCTCCTTGTTGGTGAACATATTCTCAGCAGACTCCCAGGTCCCATTCTTTGCTTTGTCCCATGTTGTCTCCCAGTAATGGCAGCCAGAAATGAAGCCAGGGGAGCTCAAGACACAAAGTGAGTAGCTGAACATCTCGACACACACTTACACTCTCTGTCTGAAGTTCCCGCACTGGACATTCCTCAGGTCATGAAATGATGAGGAGTTCATAGGTTGTGTCAACATTCAAGGTCACATTCATTTAGAAGTTCAGCATCCTTGGATTCATCTGCAGAATAGCTCTCAGCTGGAGCTTTTGTTTCTGGAACTTAGAAACCAGGTCCCCCATCTGGCAATTGGATCTGATGTTCTTCTGAAAGACCAAAGAGCAGAAGAGGCACAATAAACCCTCTCCCACTGAGCTCCTTCTGGAGTGAACTGATGCCTTGGAGGCAGCATACCCACATTTCAGGTACATGGGTTTTTCAAGATAAATTAGGCAGACAGGACATCTGGTTGCTTCTTCTAAGTGTTCAGCCACAGTAGCTGTGTCTTCTCCACTAGATTCTCTTCTGGCTTCCAGCTGCTTCAACTGACAGCTCAGTTCTGGACTGAGAGTGCTCTACAAGAGGCTTTTATCAGAGGGGGCCTTTTCTTCCACCTCACTCACATATGCCTCTCCTCTGTAATCAAATCAGATTTTAATTCTGGGATAAGGGAGATTTTTGCTAAAGTCTTGATTACCAGAAATGAAAAGATTGTAACTAGAGACTGTTACTTTAAACAATGTGGACAACACTTATCCAATTATTATTCTATATTAGCTCTTGAATATTATGTCTGTTGATGATAAAACATAGAATTCAGATGGAAAGTTTTAAAATATGAAGCATTATTCAGTTCAGCTCAGTTACTCAGTCATGTCCAACCCTCTGGAACTACAGCACGCCAGGCCTCCCTATCCATCACCAACTCCCGGAGTTTACACAATCTCATGTCCATTGCATCAGTGATGCCCTTCAACAATCTCAAACTCTGTCGTCCCCTTCTCCTCCCACCTTCAATCTTTCCCAGCATCAGGGTATTTTCCAATGAGTCAGCTCTTTGCATCAGGTGGCCAAAATATTNATGAGAGACGTAATTTCATGTCAAAGATGAGAGATGTAATAGATGACACCAACAAGGAGTGGAGCAAACACAGCTGTGAGACCTGAACTGCAAAAGAGATTTTTTTTTTTTTCAATATAAGACTGAAAGGGAAATTTCTGGAAGCTGCATAGACTCAATTTTTTCCCCACATATTTGATTTTGAGTCATGTTGATTTTACTCAATGCAATAGTGTGAACATTTCTCATGTTTTGAACATTTGGGGAAAGCAACATTTTTAATGCTTATCTATCTCATTTATTTACTTATGGCACCACTGACATTTATCTATTATATGCCATTTCAATACTATAAAAGCATCATCTTGATACTCAAATTTTGAATATACAATTTTATAACCTTAGCTGACTATGAATTTTACTTATTTAATATCTTTTTTGTACTGTCTCTTGTATTAGATTACAGCTCCTTATATGTACATTTTATGTTTATTATTTTCTCTTAATTTCCCTTGATACTTATTCCAGTAAATTACATAGAGCTAATACATACAGTCATTATAACTAGCCAATTAACCAAATAGTGCCATGAACACACTTTTTTCTGACTCATAGAGCTAACTAACAGGATGGTGGGATGTTTTCTTAACAATAGCTTATGTATGGGTGATATACAGCATAAACTTTCATATTTACTTGTAGGAAGGCTAATTCCAATTTTATTATATTCTACTTTTGATATAGATGGTCAGGTTCTCATTAAAGTTCCTAAAAAGCCAATGCTTAAATATATCCAAATATCTATTTTGCTTCTTATTCAATAATTAAAAGCTATTAAACACAGTAAGATGTTACAAAATCAAGTTCATGACTGATTCAAAAGTGAAACAGTTAAGTATGTGAATGAAAGAAAAACTAGTCTTTACAATTAATCATCCATAGATGATAAACATTCATGTAGACAATTTAGATAACCCAGAAGGGAGAGAAGGAAAAGAACTAAGCTTCACTCAAATTATCATGTATGCTGTACAATTAGATTCCAAATTCACCAAATGTAATGCATTGATAAGCTACAGTAGGGTGATAGTTGAGAATGATAGCCAAAATTCTGACTTGAGCAACAACGTGATACCATTCTCTACGAGGGGGAAATATAGGTTGAGGGGCTGAGTTGAAGAGCAAAGTTCTCAAATAATTATGGACATGTGGAAAAATGTGAGACCAGGGTGTCTAATGTGTATATATACAATTATCCATTTGTCAGATTGGTGGTAATTTCCTATACTTATAAACTTGTTTGGCACAGTATCTAATCCCATTCATTAGCTATTAATAGTTATGTCCTGTGATTTAAACTTACAAGAGGACAGAAAAGCAGAGGAAAAATAGCAAAGTGTTTTACTAAGACAGTAAAGTAGAAATAAATGCTTACACAATAATATGCTTTAACTCATTTGGAGTAAGTGTTGGTCATTAAATATAGTCAAAACAGTTACCATGCTGTGAATTACAGGGTCTTAAACATTCCTTTAACTGATACTTGACTTGTTAAAGTATAATGGTGGGTGGAGAGAGGAGTATCACAATAAATAATTGAAGACAAATTCTAGGCCTGTCAGCAATGATTTCTTATGTATTATTTTCACTTAAACAGTGAAAGAAATGATGAAGGTATAAATAGAATGAAAGCCAACTTAATGAAGTCTCTCTTTCACAGTTCAGCAATGCTGAATCTAAACCAATTTTCAGGCAGGGCAATTTTGGCACTAGAATCAAATCTCATGACTGGTTTTCTGGGATCAAAACTGAGATGCACTTCTAGTGTTGTCTTTATTAGAATGAGTCAAAATGGTTAATATCTTCATATCATCTAACTTTTTGCATTTTTTCAAATTGATGGTGTCTGCAATATCCTTTTAAATTCACAAGACTTATACTGTAGGTAGAGATGGGCTTCTCTGGTAGCTCAGATGATAAAGAATCTGCCTGCAATGCAGGAGACCCAGGTTCAGTGCCTGAGTTGGGAAGATCTCCTGGAGAAGAAAATAGCAAACCACTCCAGTAGTCTTGCCTGGAGAATCCTATGGACAGAAAAGCCTGGCGGGTTAACAGTCCATAGGATTGCAAAGAGAAGGGCATGACTGAGCGACTAACACCACCACCAGAGATGTGCTGCAGATTAGTGTATACTAAGTTGCTTCAGAGTTTTGTGTGCAGCAGGAAATCTACATGAAGAAACACTACAGACTTTCAAAAACTAACGGGTCTCCAGAACAAGTCAGTCTACTTTTAGCTTCTGAGAGTATCTATCTGAACTGCCATTGATCCGAATTTACATCATCACTACAAAATCAAAGCAAGTCACAGACGTAAAGAACAATCCTATGGACACCAAGCGGGAAAGGGGGGGGGGGGGTGGGGATGAATTGAGAGATTGGGATTGACACATATATACTATTGATACTGTGTACAAAATAGATAACTAATGAGAACCTACTATATAACACAGGGAACTCTATGCAATGCTTTGTGGTAACCTAAGTGGGAAGGAAATTCAAATAAGAGAGGAAATATGTACATGTATAGCTGAATGACTTTGTTGTACAGTAGAAACTAACATGCCATTGTAAGAAACTATACTCCAAAGAAATTCCTTTGCAAAAAAAGCAACTCAAAGATTATACTGTGTTGACTTTCCAAATACTTATAACTGTCTAGAAACAAACTTTGCTTCAAGAAAGTCAGTTAGTTCTGGATATTAATACATTCATTCAACCATTTTATTGAGAAGGTATTTAATGTCAGACATCAGGGCAATATTGATATAATCAAAATATTAAGTGTACCTTCCCCATCTCTCTTTGAGACCTAGATATATGACCTGCATTGTGAATTTTAAACAGCCATGGCTGTTTCATGTGAATGTACAGCAAAACCACCACAATACTGTAATTAGCCTCCAATAAAAATAAAATTAAAATAAATAAATAAAATATTGGGAAACTCAAAGCCTTTCTCACAACTGATGTTTCCAGAGCCCTATTTTATCTTGAAGTCATCTGCTTCCACCCCCATCCATTTCTGAAACTTAGTGCTTCTAATGGAAGGTAAAGTGGTGGCTCAGTGGTAAAGAATCTGTCTGCCAATGCAGTAGCCACAGGCGGCACGAGTTCAACCCCTGGGTTGGGAAGACCCTCTGGAGGAGTAAATGGCAACCCTCTCCAGCACTACTGCCTGCAAAATCCCATAGACAAAAGAGCCCGGTGGGCTAGATAGTCCAAGGGGTCGCAGAGGCAGACACGACTGAAGCAACTGAGCAGGCATTCCCACACATGCATACCTGGCTATTTCTCAAGTTTAACGATGCTGTTAAACAATGTACTCCTAGTTTGCATTCCCACCAACAGTGTAAGAGGGTTCCCTTTTCTCCACATCCTCTCCAGCATTTATTGCTTGTAGACTTTTGGATTGCAGCCATTCTGACTGGTGTGAAATGGTACCTCATTGTGGTCTTGATTTGCATTTCTCTGATGATGAGTGATGTTGAGCATCTTTTCATGTGTTTGTTAGCCATCTGTATGTCTTCTTTGGATAGATGCCTATTTAGTTCTTTGGCCCATTTTTTGATTGGGTCGTTTATTTTTAGTACAGCCACTATGGAAAACAGGGTGGAGATTCCTTAAAAAATTGCAAATAGAACTGCCTTATGACCCAGCAATCCCACTGCTGGGCATACACACCGAGGAAACCAGAATTGAAAGAGACACATGTACCCCAATGTTCATTGCAGCACTGTTTATAATAGCCAGGACATGGAANAAATGGTACCTCATTGTGGTCTTGATTTGCATTTCTCTGATAATGAGTGATGTTGAGCATCTTTTCATGTGTTTGTTAGCCATCTGTATGTCTTCTTTGGAGAAATGTCTGTTTAGTTCTTTGGCCCATTTTTTGATTGGGTCGTTTATTTTTCTGGAACTGAGCTGCATGAGTTGCTTGTATATTTTTGAGATTAGTTATCAGTTGTTTCATTTGCTATTATTTTCTCCCATTCTGAAAGCTGTCTTTTCACCTTGCTTATAGTTTCCTTTGTTGTGCAGAAGCTTTTAATTTTAATTAGGTCCCATTTGTTCATTTTTGCTTTTATTTCCAGTATTCTGGGAGGTGGGTCATAGAGGTTCCTGATGTGATTTATGTCAGAGTGTTTTGCCTATGTTCTCCTCTAAGAGTTTTATAGCTTCTGGTCTTACATTGAGATCTTTAATCCATTTTGAGTTTATTTTGTGAATGGTATTAGAGAGTGTTCTAATTTCATTCTTTTACAAGTGGTTGACCAGTTTTCCCAGCACCACTTGTTAAAGAGATTGTCTTTTCTCCAAAATCCTTAGCCTATTTTTTAAACAGGACATTTGTTTTTGTTTTGCTAATAAGTTCTAAAAGTTCTTACATATTTTGGAGATTAGCTCTTTATCAGATAAATGGCTTGCAAATATTTCCTCCCATTCTGTAAGTTGCCTTTCCACTCTGTTTATTTTTTCCTTTGCTGGGCAGAAGTTTCTTAGTTTAATGGAGTCCCACTTGTCTATTCTTACTTTTGTTGTTTATGCTTTTGGTATCTTATCCAAGAAATCATTGCCAAGACCAATGTCATAAAGCTTTTCTCATTTTCTTCTACCAGTTTCACAGTTTCAGGCCTTATATTTAAATCTTTAATGCATTTTGGAGATTTTTTTTATGTGTTATAAGGGTCCAATTTCATTCTCCTACATGCAAATCTCCAGTTTCCCAACACTATTTGCTGAAGACACTATCCTTTCACCATTGTATTTTCTTGGCAGCCTTGTAGGAGATAAGTTGACCATATATGTGTGGGTTTATTTGGGGACTTTCTATTCTATTATATTGTTCTATGTGTTCTTTAGTACCTATTAAGCACTGTAGTTTTGCAATAAGGAACTATGACGCCGTCAGTTTTGTTCTTCTTTCTCAAGACTGCTTAGGCTATTCTGGGTTTTTTTGGATCCCTATGAATTTGAGGGATCCCTATGAATTTCCTATTTCTATAAAAATGCCACTAGGACTTTGACAGAGATTGCACTGATTCTATAGATTGTGTTGAATAGTGTGGACATTTTTATTTACAGTATTAAGTTTTATAATCCATGAACATGGAATGCCTTTAAATTTGTGTGTCCATTTTAATTATCACTGTTTCAGTTTTAAGTGTCCAAGTATTTTACCATCCTAGTTAAGTTTATTCTATATAATATCTAGGGCCATTTTGAGTTAATTTTTGTGTATGATGTGAAGCAGGGGGTCCAAATTCCTTCTTTTGCATATGGATATCCAGTTATTGACAAGATTATTATTTCCTCCACCACATCTTCTTGGCACCTTTATCAAAAATCAACTGACCATTTATGTATGGGCTTCTTTCTTCATTCTCAATTCTATTTCATTGTTCTAGATGTCAATCTTTATGTCAGTGGCAAAATGTCACTTACTGTAGCTGTGTGGTAAGTTTTGAAATTACAGTGTGAGTCCTCCAACTTTGCTTCTCTTTTCCAAGACTGTTTTGGCTATCAGGGTCCTGTGCATTTCTATATGAATTATAAGATCTGCTTGTCAGTTTCTGCAAAACACCAGCTGGGATTTTGATAGACACTGTGTTGAATCCTCAGATCAATTTAGATAGCATTACTATCTTAAAAATGTTAAATCTTCTGAACCATGAACATTAAATGTCTTTTCATTTATTTGGGTCTTCATTAATTTCTTTCACTAATGTTTCACAGTTTTTGATGTAAAAGTGTTGTACTTCACTTTTTAAACTTATTCTTGAGTATTTATTCATTTTGACACTATAAATGTAAATTTTTCTTAATTCCCAGTTTAAATTATTGATTGCTAGTGTAGTATATATAGTGTATTATATCTTGCTACATAATTTCATCTCTATTTTTACAACAGTGGTGCACAAAGGATTATTATGCCATTTTTACAGATGCTGCTGGGAATAGGAAAGAGGAATTCTGAGACTCAGAGAAATTAAGAAGAATGCACGTTAAACAAAGATAGGTAAGTTGTAAAGGCTGTAAACCAATCTGAGAGGTTGAAATAACCTCTACTATCATCTACTTTCTAATCTGTCATGTGCCGTCCAATAAGCCTCTCTAAGGAAGGAAAACTTTAACAAATTATTCTGAACATTATCTTACAAGCAGTTTTGCCTATTTGCACACCTCACGTGTGCCACATCTCTTTGTTTTACTAAGTAAATCTGCAAAATTATAATCACTTGGATTATCCTAAAATAAACTCATCCTTAGTAAAATGTCCAATAATTTGGTTTTTACTCTTGAATAACAAATCAGTTATTTCATACAAAAGACATTTTATCTTTTTCTCATTATTTAATACTCTTCAAAGATCTAAAAAGATAGGATGCTTGAAAATTAGGAAAAAAGAGGGAAGGAATTATTTTGAAATGTTTACAGCATTGTTGATATGTTACTGAATGCATTTGTTCCATGTTAAATACAATTCTGAACACAGGGAAACACAAAACTGTGGGAGTGTGGCATGCCAGAAGCACGAAAATTAATGAAAGCCCAAGTGATCACCTTGCTGCTGCTGCTAAGTTGTTTCAGTCGTATCCAACTCTGTGTGACCCCATAGATAGCAGCCCACCAGGCTGCCGGATTCTCCAGGCAAGAACATTGGAGTGGGTTGCCATTTCCTTCTCCAATGCGTGAAAGTGAAGTCACTCAGTGTCCGACTCAGTGACCCCATGGACTGCAGCCTACCAGGATCCTCCATCCATGGGATTTTCCAGGCAAGAGTACTGGAGTGGGTTGCCATTGCCTTCTCCGAATGATCACCTTGATAGGCATTAAATACAACTCTTGTTTTCTCAGTTTTTATTTCAGGCCACTGGTTGTCTCAGACTCTAAAGTTCAGACAGTATTATAGACTCAATACAGCAGTGAAATCAGCTTTCAAGTAATATTTTATTTCATTGGATTTCAACAGCTCTTTAATGCAGCCCCTTTTATCTGGAGTCCACGTGAGAAAGACGGTGTGCCACCACTCCGAATAACAAACAAATCCCTTGGCTATATTCACTTCTACATTGTATTCTGACTGAAGTCCCCTGGAAAAGGAAATGTGCTGCATTACAATTTCAAAAATAGCCAGAGATTGAAAATTAATGCATCACAGAGCACGTTGTTTTGGCCTTTTGTCTAAAGGGCAAATGCAGACAAATCAGAGTCTAGAGCTGTGTGCCATATATAGGGATTTGTTTCCTGCACAAAATTCCAAAGAAAACAATGCATTCAAATGGTAATGAAGAGAGGGCCTGGGTGCAGATAATGGTATATTAAACTTGGATGAGCTAATTGTGCATTTTCATGTGAATCAGCCTCCTGCTAAGACTCATTAGGAATGCACATTAAAGATATAGACAAGTGTGCTGCCTTTTAATCAAGTGTTTCATTTCTAACAACACTATTAGTATTGTGAACACTCTGGTAAGTGGAATTTTTGACTGAAATTTAATTGTACCTATTGGAAATATGATTCTGTTTCAAAGCTGTAAGAATATCTTCATGTGAGGGTAGAATGAGAAGTGGGGGTCAAGGGAAGAGGGTGAACTTACAATAGGAATTGATGGATTACTTTCTTTTTATCTTAAAAACTAAATACGTTGGACTGTTGAACTCAATTCTCACTTGGAATCCATACAGATTCTCACAAAATATCAGTCTACAAATGGTGCTAAGGAAATGGCAGTCAAGACTGTAGCACCAATGCTTAAAAAAAAGTGAAAGCACTTCGGCAAGAGGGTAATAGAGATGGAGATAGGATTCGTACAGGGCAATCTGCATCTAAAAGAGTAGCAAAATACTCATATGATTGTGATTAGACATGTTCAGTTCAGTTCAGTTGCTCAGTCATGTGCCACTCTTTGCGACCGCATGAACTGTAGCACGCCAGGCCTTGCTGTCCATCACTAACACCCAGAGTTTACTCAAACTCTGTCTATTGAGTCAGTGATGTCATCCAACCATCTCATCCTCTGTCATCCCCTTCTCCTCCTGCCCTCAATCCTTCCCAGCATCAGAGTCTTTTCAAATGAGTCAGTTCTTTGCATCAGGTGGCCAAAGTATCAAAGTTTTAGCTTCAGCATCAGTCCTTCCAATGAACACCCAGGACTGTTCTCCTTTAGCATGGACTGGTTGGATCTCCTTGCAGTCCAAGGGACTCTCAAGAGTCTTCTCTAGCACCACAGTTCAAAAGCATCAAATCTTTGGCGCTCAGCTTTCTTCACAGTCCAACTCTCACATCCATACATGATTACTGCGAAAACCATAGCCTTGACTAGATGGACCTTTGATGACAAAGTAATGTCTCTGCTTTTGAATATACTATCTACGTTGGTCATAACTTTCCTTTCAAGGAATAAGCGCCTTTTAATTTCATGGCTGCAATCACCATCTGCAATGATTTTGGAGTCCAAAAAAATAAAATCTGCCACTGTTTCCCCATCTATTTGCCATGAAGTGATGGGACCAGATGTCATAATCTTCGTTTTCTGAATGTTGAGCTTTAAGCCAACTTTTTCACTCTCCTCTTTCACTTTCATCAAGAGGCTCTTTAGTTCTTCTTCACTTTCTGCCATAAGGGTGGTGTCATCTGCATATCTGAGGTTATTGATATTTCTCCCAGCAATCTTGATTTCAGCTTGTGCTTCATCCAACCCAACGTTTCTCATGATGTACTCTGCACATAAGTTAAAGAAGCAGGGTGACCATATACAGCCTTGATGTACTCCTTTTCCTATTTGGAACCAGTCTGTTGTTCCATGTCCAGTTCTAACTGTTGCTTCCTGACCTGCATACAGATTTCTCTAGAAGCAGGTCAGGTGGCCTGGTATTCCCATCTCTTTCAGAATTTCCCACAGTTTACTGTGACCCACACAGTCAAAGGCTTTGGCATAGTCAATAAAGCAGAAATAAATGTTTTTCTGGAAATCTCTTGTTTTTTCAATGATCTTTCAGTTCATACTGAAAGATGAACTCTCCAGGTTGGCAGGTGCCCAATATACTACTGGAGATCAATATGCTACTGGAGATCAATGGAGAAATAACTCCAGAAAGAATGAAGAGACATCCCTCTGGGTCGTCCTAGGCTGATGTATGGCAAAACCAGTACAAAACCGTAAAGTAATTAACCTCCAATTAAAATAAATTTATATTTTAAAAAAAGAATGAAGAGACAGAACCAAAGCAAAAACAACACCCAGTTGTGGACGGGACTGGTGAAGGAAGCAAGGTCCGATGCTATAAAGAGCAACATTGCATAGGAACCTGGAATGTTAAGTCAATGAATCAAAACAAACCGGAAGTGGTCAAACAGGAGATGGCAAGAGTGAACATCGATTAGACATGTATCAGGGGGCAAAACATGATTTAGCTTATTAAGAAACAAATTCAAGTGCATTAGCCTTGAAATCCTAAAGTTCCTTCTAGAAGAATGTTCACTTTTCTCTCAGTTCACATTTACTATACTTGTAAGAGGCAAACACTTAAATCTGGTTGCATTTGATTCCAAGGCATGTTAAAGGGAGACAAATAAAGGGAAAAAAACACCACAAAAGATTTCCTTATATCATCAAGATGCATCTAATTGCTGAGGTCATTCCTGAGGGATTCTGGAATAATGGAATGCTAGTCACTGTACTTTCCTTCCCAACACTTTCTCCAGAGAAAATAATAGACCCAGGCAAGCATGCTTCTGGTAGACCTTGGAGGGTGCATCTGAGGCCACAAGTCCTGCTGGGATCTCTAAGGAAGGAAACTGGTCCCTCTTCAAGGGATCTGGAGTGAAAGACAAAGGTTTGTCTCTCCTCAATCTTGGGAAACTTCATGAGTGGTCCCAAGTGGCTGAAGCCTTGGGACCTCTGGAGGATGAACTGCAGAGATCTGTCTACTTCCTGTGTTCCTTAGAACAGCTGCTGGTAAACCCTAGTGGTCCCTGGTGGAAAGAAGTAGCACTTATCATCAAAGCCTGTATCTGGGACATGGCAGTGGCCTCTCAGAAAAAGAAAGGAGAGTGGCATCCTCCCCCAACTGCAGCAGAAAGGTCAGAGGCTACAGCTCACCCAGCCTGAGCCCACGTGAGAACTCCTATGCCTTCCATCACCAGCTAACTTGCCACAGTAGAAGAGAATATGGCATGTCAAGGTATACAGTTAATGGGACACACAATCATCAGGTTTAGGAAATGCATAGATAATCTTCCATCATATGACTTAAGAAAGAAAAAAAACTGAAAATATGTAAAGGTGAGTTTATGAAAAATATACACTGTCATAAGGAATTTAAGATATGAAAGCAATTGTGAAACACCAATTAAAATCCTGAGGAAAACTATGAAATTTGATCCAAGAGACAATCTCCACAGACACACAATCCTAAAGCAGACCATTAGTTAAACTTCTACCTTTAAGATGACCTCACTCCAGATGTCTGATAGCGGATTCTACTGAATTTTATTACTGACTTAGTTTTGGCTACACTAGGTCTTGGTTGCAGCATGTGGGCTCCTCCTGCTGCAGTGCAAGGACTCTGGAGTTGCGACGCGCAGACTCAGTAGTTGTCGTGTGCATCCTCTCAGGGGCCCAGCAGCATGTGGAATCCTAGTTCCCTGATCAGGGATCGAACCAGCTCCCCCTGTCTTGGAAACATGGAGTCTCAACCATCACAGAAATCCTACCGTTCCATCTTTTTATGCTATTCAGGCCCACCTGCATTGGTGAGGGCAATCTTTAGTCCATCCACCAACTCAAATATTAATATCTTCCAGGCACACCCAGAATTTAACGCTATACCAGTTATCTGGACATCCTTTAGCTCTGTCAAGCTGACACATAAAATTAAGCGTCACATGTACCTGAGGGGATCTTATGATAACCCTATTTTATGACATAAAATAACCATTTGCCAAAACCTCTTTAAACAAAAGTAAAGGATGAACAATAGGTTAGGGAAAGCATTTAGAAAGAACATGACAAATAAAATAATAATATTTTAAATAAATAAAAACAATGGGGAAAAAGCAATAGAAAATTTAGCAATGTACACTAGCAGGCAAGCCACAATAAAGGACACACAAATGGTCATTAGACACGAAAAGATTCTCAGTATCACTAGGCATCCAAATTATACATTAAGAAAGACATATTTTTTTACTGATCAGATTAGCCAAAGTTTAAAAAAATTATGATACTCTGTGATGGAGAAATTGGGGGAGAAAAGGGCATGCCCATCACTATTTTGAAAGTGTGGATTATTAAATTTTCTTGCAAAATAATCAAACAATTTCCATAAATTTAAAAGGCACCTATTATTTGAACAAGCTATCATACACTGTAGAAACCAATTCCAGGAGTTTCAGACTTTAAACTTTTTCCTTGAAAAATAAGAGCATGAAAGACAGAATAAGAAAAAAAATATGTGTAAATACCAAAGAAGATTTAGAGAAACAGTCTTCCAAATTGTTAAAAGGCTGTGTTGGGGCAGGAGTAGGAACTGAAAAGGTGATATTAAATTTACTTTTAAACATTTCTATATTTTTTATTTATAACTACAAATTTGTACTTTTTTCTTTGTGGTTAAAAATATACATACATATATACACATGCATCTTGTGTAGATTGTATATATCATGTATGCCATATATGAATATATAACACATGTATACATATATATATTTGAAAAGTACTAAAAATCTGTATGCAGGTCAGGAAGCAACAGTTAGAACTGGACATGGAACAACAGACTGGTTCCAAATAGCAAAAGGAGTACATCAAGGCTGTACATTGTCACCCTGCTTATTTAACTTCTATGCAGAGTACATCATGAGAAACGCTGGACTGGAAGAAACACAAGCTGGAATCAAGATTGCCGGGAGAAATATCAAT
>SJYV01025867.1:390270-410627 GCA_006410875.1 Neotragus pygmaeus | reverse complement strand
AGGCTGAGCGCTGAAGAATTGATGCTTTTGAGCTGTGGTGTTGAAGAAGACTCTTGAGAGTCCCTTGGACTGCAAGGAGATCCAACCAGTCCATTCTGAAGGAGATCAGCCCTGGGATTTCTTTGGAAAGATGATGCTGAAGCTGAAACTCCAGTAGTTTGGCCATCTCATGCGAAGAGTTGACTCATTGGAAAAGACTCTGATGCTGGGAGGGATTGGGGGCAGGAGGAGAAGGGGACAACAGAGGATGAGATGGCTGGATGGCATCACTGACTTGATGGACGTGAGTCTGAGTGAACTCTGGGAGTTGGTGATGGACAGGGAGGCCTGGCGTGCTGCGATTCATGGGGTCGCAAAGAGTCGGACATGACTGACCAACTGAACTGAACTGAAATATCATTAGTTCATAGTTCTGGATCACAGAAATATATGGTCATAAGACATTTCATAATTAAATGCTCTTTGGACTCAACTGAAGTTTCGGTGAGTGTGAAGATGCCATGGTGCACTCTTCCTTAGTGCTGACAAGGCCATTCTGTTCCATGCTAGATGAGGTTTAGAGGAGCCTACCTGTTCTAGTAATCTGCTTCTTAAATCTGATTTTAAACTGTTCCCTAAAACGACATTCTCCAAGGGAGGATCATATTGGTTACTTCCACCACCCCAAAATCAACTGTTTTAAAAGGACAAACAGATCTGAAGAATAATGCAATTTAATTTACCCAGAATAATATATAACTGATAATAGGGTATGTGCATGCAATTTATAGAAAAGAATGCAGAAAAAAGGATCTATAGTCAGACCTGAATCCGGGTCAGCTTGCACCCCTTAAATAAGGTGAAAGCTCTTGTCAACTGTCAAACTTGGAAAATATCAGTAATAATTTTGTTTGTGGCAGATATACATTACCCTTGTATGCACTAGAAATAATGTAAGTAAAATAGTTCATGATCTTGTGATTATTGACTCAATACAGGGTAGTTACTACTATTATTATTAAAACAATAACTATTTATGTTCAGGATGGTATCTAATAGTTTATCCTAGACTGTGTCTCCCCATATAGGTTAAAGCCGATGGCATTTTACTTGTATTTATATTAAATATTTAAGAACTGTTGAGCAGAAGAAAGACTAGATATGTCCAACAGTATGGAGATGCCTTAAAAATTACAAATAGAGCTACCATATGATCTAGCAATTCCACTCTGGGCTTATATCCAGAGAAAACCATAATTCAAAAGCATACATGCACCCCATTGTTCACTGCAGCAATATTTACAACAGCCAAAACATGGACGCAACCTAAATGTCCCCCAACAAAGAAATGGATAAAGAAGATGTGGTATATATGGAATATGCACAGGCCATTAAAATGGAACATTGCCCGGGCATAAAACAGAACAAAATAATGCCATTTGCAGTGACATGGATGGATCTAGAAATTGTCTTAATGACTGAAGTAAGTCAGACAGAGCAAGACAAATATCATATATCGTTTATATGCAGGATCTTTTTTTTTTAATGAAACTATTTACAAAACAGGAATAGAATTGTAGCTGTAAAACAAACTTATGGTTACCAAGGGGGAAAGAAGGGAAGGCAAAAATTGGAAAACTGGGACTGACATGCACACAATACTATATATAAAATAGATGACTAGTAAGAACCTACTGTATAGCACTGGGAACTCTATCCAATACTCTGTAATAACCTATATAAGAATGGAATCTAAAAAGAGTAAATATATGTATATGCATAACTGACTCCCTTTGCTGTACAGCAGAAACCCAACATTGTAAATCAACTATACTATAAATGAAAATTAATTTTAATAGGAAGAAAGATAAGACATGTCCCATGATGGCTCTGGAGGGCAGAATTAGGAACACTGTTAACAAACTGATTTTACTTTAGTAAAAGAAAACTTTGTATTTGCTTAAGAATGGAATGAATGATTATGGAACTCAACAGTTTTCTTTAAGGGAAGGTATGGCACCAGATGATGTAAGCCTTAGGTTATTTCTCTTCCTGAGATTCTGACTGTCTGCCTTTGCACTCTGCTGGCAGTGAGTCAGGAGACAGTTAAGGCCAAGGGTGTAGTGCATGGGTAAGACAGATAGAAAACAATGCTTCTAAATCAAAATATGACAGTCACAGAGAAAATCTGAACAACAACTAAATACAGAAGTTGGCTATTAGCTACCATAGTGGATAACATAGCTTTTGTGTGTCTGGATCTAATTAAATCCCATAGTCCCATATAAATCTTTATCTTTTACAGATTTTTATTTACACTTTCTTCAGCAGTTTTGTCACTTTCACCGGGATTTACTAAAAGCAGCTCAGCCGTTTGTTTTTCCAAATCCCTCTGTGTTAGTCTAGACTTTTATGGACATTTATTTCATAACACTTAAAACCATAAAAGCTAAAATTACGGTTTATTTCCTATCTTGACATATAGATTTACCTATACATTTTTCACCTGACTTTCACATTTTCAAAAACTCCACGTCTGCTTTGTTGATTCTTCCCAGAAGATACTTGTGTTTTAATAGAAAATATAAACAGCAAGAATAAGATTGGAATGCTCATTGTTCTTCATAAAAATATCACTCCCATAAAGCCTATTCACGCTATGGTCTGCTTAGTGAAAAGGAGGCAAGGCCATCATCTTTGCTTAATCCACACAGTGTCCGGCTGAAGTGTCATATAGAGACTCAAGTAACAGATACTAAGAATGGGAAATGTCTGATTAATCGTAATGACTCATTAACTTAGTTCTTTATTTGAAATAGTGAACTGAATGAGACAAGGATACAATATGACCAATAAAATAAAAGAAAAGTAGGATCTCTTCCCTTGTAGCTCAGTTGGTAAAGAATCTGCCTGCAGTACAAGAGACCAGGGTTCGATTCCTGGGTTGGGAAGATCCCCCAGAGGAAGGGATGGCAACCCACTCCAGTATTCTTGGCTGGAGAATCCCATGGACAGAGGAACCTGGCAGGTTATAGTCCATGGAGTCTCAAGAGTCAGACAGAACTTAGCAACTAAACCACCAATCCAAGGAAGCAAGTATTCTTTATCATCAAAATCATGCCTTAACTTCTCTCAATTCAGCAGAGAAGTCTCCATTATTTTAATTTATTTATTTTTAATTAGAAGATAATTGCTTTACAATGTTGTGCTGGTTTCTGCCATACATCAACATGAAACAGTCACAGGTATACATATGTCTCCTCTGTCTTGCACCTCCCTCCCAGAAGTCTCAACTTTAAAACCAGGAAGCCACAGAAACTCCTTGATAAGACCTGGTACCATATTTTAATGGAAATGTTCACATAGGATCTAAATGTATTGGAGAATGAGTAACGTTCCTGACAATATCTTTATTAGCAGATTCATAATAACCATTTAAACATTTTTAAAAACATGTTTCTTTTCATTTTAGCTTCTATTCATTTTTTATTTGAGGTCCCAGACTAGTTTTCCTTCTTTGTCAACTTGGAGAAATTCACTGAGGCATGCCTGGGTAAAGCCTGCTTTACAGTAACAATAGAATGTACACAGAGTAGATAAATGCAGGGATTACAGAGGTACAACCTACAAAGAAGGAAAATACTGTTTGTATTTGTGTTTACACCTTTATGCAAAAATCATTACCATTTTCACAAAAGTATTCTTTAGTAAGGACTGGAATGAAAGAATAAAGCAGTAGCTTTAATGATCATTAGACACAGGCTACAAGATTATGATTTTAGTTCCAAAGTATCCATATGTCACTAATGATAAAAATAAATTCCAAAATGGCCACATACAAAAAAGTATCATTCTATCATACTGTCATCCACTGTTCCCAAGTACATAAACATTGCTACAGTAGTTTGTGTATCTGTTACATGTACTGAGAAACCTCCCTTCTTTTAGCATTTCTCTCTGTTAAGAATTTATGTGGATTTGTACACATTTACTTAGTGTCTGACTCCCATTAGGTGGTAATGGCTAGGTCTGTTTTTACGCATCCCAGTAGCCACAATACCTGACATTCAGTAGGTACCTAATGTATAAATTTGGGTTTGGGGGTTTTTTGGCTTTGTCGGGCCTCGGTTGTGGCATTCAGAATCACCTGTTGCAGTGCACGGGGCCCTTAGGTGCAGTCCACATGGCCACAGCAGTTGCAGTACACGGCTCTTTAGCTGTGGCATGCAGGCTCCAGAGTACATAGGCTCAGTGGTTGCAGCTCATGGGTTTAGTTGCCCCACAGCATGTGAGATCTTAGTTCCACAACCAGGGCTTGAACCTGCGCCCCTTGCACTGGAAGGTGGACCCCTAACCACTGGACCACCAGAGAAGTCTCTGTATTTGCTTTCAATGAATGAAACAAATCTTTCAATCATCACTTTTTTTTCATTACTATTTTCATTCCTTCATTATTTTTCATGTTACAAAAGCTCCACTAATCTTTAGTTTCACACTCCTCAAACTTTTCTGAACACTATTGTCAGCTAAGTTTTCTCAAAACACAACTGTATCACAACACAGTTTAATTCACTTACTTTTTCATGGTTCCTTGCTATCTAGAGTTTACACCAGCCTTTCTCAATGGAGGTTCCCAGAGAGAATTAATCCTAAATGCTCTGAGCACTTATTGTATGTAATGAATTAACTTCTCTTCTATGCATTTTGACTGGTGATAAGGACTTCCCTGGTAGCTTAGATTGTAAAGCGTCTGTCTACAATGAGGGAGATCCGGGTTCGATCCCTGGGTCGGGAAGATACCCTGGAGAAGCAAATGCAACCCACTCCAGTACTGGAAAATCCTGTGGACAGAGGAGCCTGATTGACTACAGCCCATGGGGTCGCAAAGAGTCGAACACGACTGAGCGACTTCACTCACTCTATGCATTTTGACTGGTGATAGTTATGTATCATTCTTTTTTTTTTTTTTTTACTTTACAATATTGTATTGGTTTTGCCATACATCAACATGAATCCGCCACNCACTTTCAGTCTATATGTGTCTTTAGGTCTGAAGTGAGTTTCTTGTAGACAGCATATATATAGGCCTTGTTTTTGTATCCATTCAGTCAGTCTGTGTCTTTTGGTTGGAGCAGTTACTCCATTTACATTTAAAATAATTATTGATATATATGTTCCTATTGCCATTTTCTTAACTGTTTGGGGTTGATTTTGTAGATCCTTTTTCTCCTGTTGTATTTCTTAACTATATAAGTCCCTTTAACATTTATTGTAAAGCTGGTTTGGTGGTACTGAATTCCCTTAACTTTTGCTTGCCTGAAAAGCTTTTTATTTATCCATCAATTTTGAATGAGATCCTTGCTGGGTACAGTAATCTTATAGATTTTTCCCTTTCAATACTTTAAATATATCCTGCCATTCCCTTCTGGCCTGCAGAGTTCTGCTAAAAGATCAGCTGTTAAGCATATGGGGTTTCCCTTGTATGTTACTTGGTGCTTCTCCCTTGCTGCTTTTAATATTCTTTCTCTGTGTTTAGTCTTTGTTCGTTTGATTAGTATGTGTCTTGGCATGTTTCTCCTTGGGTTCATCCTGTATGGGACTCTTTGTGCCTCTTGGACTTGATTGATGATTTCCTTTTCTATGTTGGGGATATTTTCAACTATAATCTCTTCAAAAATTTTCTCACACGCTTTCTTTCTCCCTTCTTCTTCTGGGATCCCTGTAACTTGAATGTTGGTGTGTTTGATATTGTGTCAGAGGTCTCTGAGACTGTCCTTGGTTCTTTTCATTCTTTTTACTTTATTTTGCTCTTCAGAAGTTATTTCCACCGTTTTATCTTCCAGCTCACTGATGTGTTCTTCTGCTTCAGATATCCCGCTATTGATTCCTTCTAGAGTATTTTTAATTTCAGTAATTATGTCGATTGTCTCTGTATGTTTGTTCTTTAATTCTTCTAGGTCTTTGTTAATCGATTCTTGCATTTTCTCCATTTTGTTTTCAAGGTTTTTGGTCACCTTTACTGTCATTACTCTGAATTCTTTTTCAGGTAGTTTGCCTATTTCCTCTTCACTTATTTGAACTTCTGTGTTTCTAACTTGTTCCTTCATTTGTGTAGTATTTCTCTGCCTTTTCATTTTTTTTTTTTAACATGCTGTATTTGAGGTCACCTTTTCCCAGGCTTCGAGGCTGAATTCTTTCTTCCTTTTCATTTCTTCCCTCCTAAGCTTGGTCCAGTGGTTTGTGTAAGGTTCATATAGAGTGAGATTTGTGGTGATTTTTGTTTGTTTATTTGCTTACTTCCCTGGTGGCTCAGACGGTAAAGCGTCTGTCTACAATGCGGGAGACCTAGGTTCAATCCCTGGGTCAGGAAGATCCGCTGGAGAAGGAAATGGCAATCCACTCCAGTACTATTGCCTGGAAAATTCCATGGACAGAGGAGCTTGGTAGGCTACAGTCCAAGGGGTCGCAGAGAGTCGGACATGACTGAGTGACTTCACTTTCTGATGGGCAAGGCTGAGTCAGGTGGTAATTCTTTCATCAGGCATTTTATCTCCCTTATTTTTTTTTTTTGTTTGTTTCCATCCTCACACTTTATTATCTTAACAAATACAGTGGTTTCTTTTGAATTATTATTATAGGAAATTTGTGTATGGAGAATATAGGGTCATGTTTACAGAAGAAATTTTCATTATTAACAAAGTTTGTGAATTTGCATTCTGACAGCCATTTCCGTTCTAGTCAGCCTACAAGAAGACAGGGAATGTAAATTTATGAACACTTCATTCTGTAAAGGTGCCGTATCTCGTTGATCCCTCATTCATTCATGTATCTCTGCTTCTGGGACTTTATCAGGCTCAGGGAAGCTCTTTGTCATCAGCCTATACTTTTTTCCCTATTATTACTAAAAAGGGATCTGATTTTGGGTCTTGGAGTAAGCATTCCAGCTTGGAAAATGTTCTTTGGGATCAGCCCTGCGCAGGGCACAGCACAGGGTCCCCTCATCCAATGCTCTTGCCTGCCTTGATTGTCACTGCTTTTGGAAGCCTGTCTATCAGTTTTATGATTTGCAGAGTCATATAAGGCTTTCTCTTCCACATCCCCTTTGTTATTTTTAAACGATATCTAGGAAAGAAGAAAGTGGCAAAACTATGCTACTCTCTTCAACTAGGAAGTTTCTACCAATAGATTTGATGTGAAGTACCATGGGACTAGGGGCTTCCCTGGTAGTTCAGCTGGTAAACAATTGCCTGTAATGCATGATGCCCCAGTTTGTTTCCTGGGTCGAGAAAATCCCTGGCGAAGGGATAGGCTACCCACTCCACTATTTTCAGGTTTTCCTGGTGATTCAGATGGTAAAGAATCCACCTGTAATGTGGGACACCTGGGTTCAGTCCCTGGGTTAGGAAGATCCCCTGGAGGAGGACATGGCAACCCACTCCAGTGTTCTGGCCTGGAGAATCTCCATGGACAGAGAAGCCTGGTGGGCTACAGTCCATGGGATCACAAAAAGTTGGACATAATTGAGCAAGTAAGCACAGCAGAGCAGCACCATAATACTCACTAATTTGGCTGTAACTATATTACAAATTTTATTTTGATTTAATTCATCAACTCAATGGACATGAATTTGAACAAACTCTGGGAGATAGAGAAGGACAGGGAAGCCTGGTGTGTTGCAGTCCATGGGATCACAAAGAATTGGACATGACTTAGCAACTGAACAACAAATGAACTTTTAGAAGTGAGTTTTTAAATTTTCAGATATAAACAGTTCTTTATTGGCTAGTGGAAGACAGGGGATTATCTTTTGTTTTTATTTCTAATTGTACTGGATTTGGCTTTGCTGAGGCTTCCTCTCTTTCTTTTGATTATGTTTGTTGTTTATTTATAAACTACAGCAGTTAGAAATATTTTAATGTCCTCAAAAAAGAATGATCAGTATGTGCTACTATGTATACAACTATATCGCGGACTATTATGCCAACATATTTATTTAAAAAATCACAATTTCAAAGAATATTTAATGACAGGAAACATGTTGTTACTTAAAGAACTGTCAACTTACACTAGTTTTTTAATTTAGAGAAGTGAATTCATTAATATGGATGTTTACATTTTAGAAAATTGGAATGATTTGCAATTCATCTCCTTTAATATTTTATTTGTATTTTCCAAATTATCAACATTGAATGTAGTATAATTACTTAATCAAAAGTAAATGAGTATTAAGCTCAATTTTCTAAGAATAATGAAGCATGATGTTAGTTAGTTTAAATTTTCTAGTCTAGCATACGGAAAATCTTGGCAGATGTTCCATAAAGTGTCTGAAAAAATACTTCATGTACGTTCAGTTCAGTTCAGTTCAGTCGCTCAGTTGTGTCTGACTCTTTGCGACCCCATGAATTGCAGCACGCCAGGCCTCACTGTCCATCACCAACTCCCGGAGTTCACTCAGACTCACGTCCATAGAGTCAGTGATGCCATCCAATCATCTCATCCTCTGTCATCCCTTCTCCTCCTGCCTTCAGTCTTTCCCAGTATCAGGTTCTTTTCCACTGAGTTAGCTTTTTGCATCAGGTGGCCAAAATGTTGGAGCTTGAGCTTCCCATCAGTCCTTCTAATGAATATTCAGGGTTGATATCCTTTAGGATTGACTGGTTTGATCTCCTGATGGTCCAAGGAACTCTCAAGAGTCTTCTCCATCAATACAGTTCAGAAGCATCAATTCTTTGGAGCTCAGCCTTTTTTATTGTCCAGCTCTCACATCTGAACATGACTGCTGGAAAAACCATAGCTTTGACTATACAGACCTTTGTAGGCAAAGTAATGTCTCTGCTTTTTAATACTCTGTCTAGGTTTGTCACTGATTTTCTTCCAAGGAGTAAGCGTCTTTTAATTTCATGGCTGTAGTCACTGTCCATAGTGATTTTGGAGCCCAAGAAAATAGTTTGTCACTGCTTCCATTGTTTCCCCATCTATTTGTCATGAAGTGATGGGTCTGCATGCCATGATCCTTGTTTTCTGAATGTTGAGTTTTAAGCCAGCTTTTTCACCCTCCTCTTTCACTTTCATCAAGAGACTCTTTAATTCCTCTTCACTTTCTGCCATTAGGGTGGTATCATCTGCATATCTGAGGTTATTGATATTTCTCCCGGCCATCTTGATTCCAGTTTGTACTTCATCCAGCCTGGTATTTCACATGATGTACTCTGCATATAAGTTAAATAAGCATGGTGACAATATACAGCCTTGACATACTTCTTTCCCAATTTTGAAATAGTCCATTTTTCCATGTCCAGTTCTGTTACTTCTTGACCTGCATACAGATTTCTCAGGAGGCAGGTTAGGTGGTGTGGTATTCCCATCTCTTTCAGAATTTTCCATAGTTTGTTATGATCTACACAGTCAAAGGCTTCAGCAGAGNTTGAAATAGTCCATTTTTCCATGTCCAGTTCTGTTACTTCTTGACCTGCATACAGATTTCTCAGGAGGCAGGTTAGGTGGTGTGGTATTCCCATCTCTTTCAGAATTTTCCATAGTTTGTTATGATCTACACAGTCAAAGGCTTCAGCAGAGTCAAAGAAACAAAGGTGGATGCTTTTTGGAATCCTCTAACTTTTTCTATGTTCCAACAAATGTTGAATATTTGATCTCTGTTTCCTCTGCCTTTTCTAAATCCAGCTTGTCCATCTGGAAATTCTTGGTTCACATATTGTTGAAGCCTGACTTGAAGGATTTTAAACATTAATTTGCTAGTGTGTGAGATGAGAGCAATTTTGTGTTAGTTTGAACATTCCTTGGCATTGCCCTTCTTTTGGATTGGATTGAAAACTGACCTTTTTCAGTCATCTTGTGGCCACTGGTGAGTTTCCCAAATTCCTGGTATATTGGGTGTAGCACTTTAACAGCAAAATCTTTTAGGATTTGAAATAGCTCAGCTGAAATTCCATCACCTCTGCTAGCTGTGTTCATAGTAAGACTTCCTAAGATCCACTTGACTTCACACTCCAGGATGCCTGGCTTTAGGTGAGTGATCACACAATTGTGGCTATCAGGGTCATTAAGATCTTATTTTGTATATTTCTGTGTATTATTACCACCTCTTCTCAACATCTTCTGCTTCTATTAGGTCCATACCATTTTCATCCCTTATTGTGCTCATCTTAGTATGAAATGTTCCCTTGGTATCTCTAATTTTCTTGAAGAGATCTCTAGTCTATCCCATTCAATTGTTTTCCTCTATTTCTTTGCATTTTTCACTTTAAAAAGCTTTCTTATCTCTTGTTGCTATTCTTTGGAACTCTACATTCAGATGAGCATATCTTTTTCTCCTTTGCCTTTTGCTTCTCTTCTTTTCTCAGGTATTTGTACAGCCTCTTCAGACAACCATTTTGCCTTTTTACATTTCTTTTTCTTGGGGGTAGTTTTGATTACCCCTTCCTGTACAAGGTTACAAACTTCCAACCATAGTTCTTCAGACATTCTATCAGTTCTAATCCCTTGAATCTATTTGTCACTTCCACTGTATAATCATAAGGGATATGATTTAGGTCATACTTAAATGGCCTAGTGGTTTTCCCTATGTTCTTCAACTTAAGTCTGAATTTGCAATAAGGAGTTCATGGTCTAAGCTACAGTCAACTCCCAGTCTTGTTTTTGCTGACTGTACAGAGCTTTTCCATCTTCGACTACAAAGAACATAATCAGTCTGATTTCAGTATTGGCCATCCGGTGATGTCCATGTGTAGAGTTGTCTCTTGTGTTGGAAGAGGGTGTTTGCTATGACCAGTGCATTCTTTTGGCAAAACTCTGTTAAGCCTTTGTCCTGCTTCATTTTGTACTCAAGGCCAAACTTGCCTGTTATTCCAGGTATCTGACTTCCTACTTTTGCATTCCAGTCCCCTATGGTGAAAAGGACATCTTTTTTTAGTGTTAGTTCTAGAAGGTCTTGTAGGTCTTCACAGAACAGTTCAACTTCATCTTCTTCAGTTTTAGTGGTTAGGGCATAGACTTGGATTACTGTAATGTTGAATAGTTTGCCTTGGAAATGAACCGAGATAATTTTTTGTTTTTGAGACTACACCCAAGTATTCCATTTTGTACTCTTTTGTTGACTATGATGGCTACTCCATTTCTTGTAAGTGATTCTTGCCCACAGTAGTAGATATAATGGTCATCTGAATTAAATTCGCCCATTCCTGTCCATTTTACTTGGAATGTTAGGTCCATGAGTCAAGGTAAATTGGAAGTGGTCAACCAGGAGATACTTTGCATTAGATTGCCAGAAATTTTCTTAGAATAATCTTTTAAACTTAAAACTTCTGTCTGTGCTTTTAGAACTGATCATTGCAACGTTGATCCCACTGTAAGACTCTTGCTTATGCAGGAGTGGTGCAATTGTATTTTTAAGATGTAGGTAAACTTTTAAAAATGTTCCCCTTAGGTCAAACCCCATCACTTCTTTTTTTAAATAACTTTACCAATATTTCAGTATTCTTTAGCCACTGGTTTTCAGTGAATGTTGAAACCCTAAAGTCCACAGAATCCTTGATAATAGGTCTCCCTATCCCCCATGAAATGGAAAATACATGATTTGATCAAGAAGGTTTCACTCTAAACAGAATCAATGAAGAATATTTATATTTGGGCACAAGTTTTTATATCTTTTAGCAACTGTATCTTTCTTCTAACCCTTTCTTCCCCAGAGGTCTTGCCATACTTTCTGAATAGAATATCCTTTCCATTATTTGTCTCTTGATCCATATTTGTGCCTGTATCAAATATCCATTTAAAATAAGTTTTCTTCATCAAGGCCACTTGAATAGTTCTGCTCCACACTGATCATTTCATTATTCCATTTCTCTTAGTGCTTGTGTTTTGTGTTACATTAATTTGTACCTGTTTTCATGTCATCTTTGCCTGTGTTGTTATATCTTTTCATCTGCATTTTGTTCCCCTATTATATTGTAAATTCTCCGAGAATGAGGACAATGTCTTTAACTTCATTTGCATATCTCCATGGCATCCAGTAGAGAATTCCATTTGAAGGTGGCATTCAATTAAATGATATTTTCACTGACAGAATCATGTCTAGCTTTGGAAAATATGGTTTATGATGTACTCAATATCATTGTTATGTATATTTTTTTCTTAAAAATTCTTTTTTTTTAAATTTTTTATTTTTTTAACTTTATTTTACTTTACAATACTCTATTGGCTTTGCCATACATCGACATGANCTAAGATCATGACATCCAGTCCTATCACTTCATGGGAAATAGATGGGGAAACAGTGGAAACAGTGGCTGACTTTGTTTTTCTTGGCTCCCAAATTACTGCAGGTGGTGATTGCAGCCATGAAATTAAAAGACGCTTACTCCTTGGAAGGAAAGTTATGACCAACCTAGATAGCATATTCAAAAGCAGAGACATTACTTTGCCAACAAAGGTCTGTCTAGTCAAGTCTATGGTTTTTCCTGTGGTCATGTATGGATGTAAGAGTTGGACTATGAAGAAAGCTGAGCACTGAAGAGTTGATGCTTTTGAACTGTGGTGTTGGAGAAGACTCTTGAGAGTCCCTTGGGCTGCAAGGAGATCCAGTCAGTCCATCCTAAAGGAGATCAGTCCTGGGTGTTCATTTGAGGGAGTGATGTTGAAGCTGAAACTTCAAAACTTTGGCCACCTTACGCAAAGAACTGACTCATTGGAAAAGACCCTGATGCTGGGAAAGATTGAGGGCTGGAGGAGAAGGGGGCGACAGAGGATGAAATGATTGGATGGCCTCACCGACTCAATGGACATGGGTTTGCGTTGACTCCGGGAGTTGGTGATGGACAAGGAGGCCTGGTGTGCTGCGATTCATGGGGTCGCAAAGAGTCAGACATGACTGAGCGACTGAACTGAACTGAACTGAATGACATTAAAAATTATATTTCAATGGAGCCTGCCCATCTAAAGAGAGATGNGGAGTTGGTGATGGACAAGGAGGCCTGGTGTGCTGCGATTCATGGGGTCGCAAAGAGTCAGACATGACTGAGCGACTGAACTGAACTGAACTGAATGACATTAAAAATTATATTTCAATGGAGCCTGCCCATCTAAAGAGAGATGATATCATAGAGTGTTGATGGAAGAGCACTTTTGGAAACTCCAAAGCCATAGCGTCACTGCTTACAGTTTTGCTGTTCTTTTCTCAAAGCTTAGAGGCAGGTTCAAACCTTATTTATGCTCAGTGTCACTCAACGCAATGACGTGAATGTCATACTGACAATCATTGAATTTGATCCATCATTGGGGCAGAAGAGAGCCTTTCTGAGATGGATTTGGAAATAGAATGAGGACACACAAATTAGCCAAAGCCAGCACCCCGGAACTGAAAGTGAACCTGCTCTCAGAAACCAGCTGCCAGTGGAAGCACACAGATCTCCTAGTGGTGCACGTATTATGAGAGCAACATGGAATATTACTAAAAGGAAGGAAACAATGCCACTGGCAGAGATGTGGATGGACCTAGAGACTGTCATACAGAGTGAAATAAGTCAGAAAGAGAAAAGCAAATCTCATATATTAAACGTATATGTGGAATCTAGAAAAATGGTACAGATCAACTTATTTGCCAAACAGGAATAGATGAACAGATGTAAAGAACAAATATATGGATATCAAAGGGGAAGGGGTAGGTGGAATGAATTGGGGGATTGGAATTGACACATATATACTGTTGATACTGTGTATAAAATAAATAACTAATGAGAACCTACCTTATAGCTCAGGGAACTTTAATGCTCTGTGGTCACTGAAATGGGAAGGAAATCCTTAAAAAAGAGGGGGTATATGTATACATGTAACTGATTCACTTAGCTGTACAGCAGAAAGTAACACAGCATTGTAAAGCAATTATACTCCAATAAAAGTTTAAAAATGGTATTAACAAAACCCTGTATTTTTCAAGATCTCTGTCCTGTGNGGTGGGTTGGGTGGGGAGCGGGGTGGAGAATGAACATTCTACCAAGATTGGAAAGGAAGAAACCAATTTAATGGTAACTGTCTGGTAATTAGTTTCCTAAAACCTAAATTGAATCTTGTAGACACAGGAGTACGCTGAAAAGATTTTTAGCTTTCGAGAAAGGAAATCCATTGCAATAAAAAGTCAGACAGCCTCTTCAGTGGACGGCAAGAATGCCTCTCAGTTTTCTATGTGTGAACACAGTCCCGTCACATCAAATTATCCAACTAGTTAATAAAAACAAATTCCCTTGAAACTGCACAGTATTTAAGCCTCCAGACGAGCAGCAGTCAACTCAGTCTACATTCGGTGGTCCCCGGGGGGGATGGATTTACCCGCTGGCTGGCTCCGTTGCAGGCTACCTGGGTGCCGTCGGGGCCACAGGTCCAGTAAGCAGCTTTTCCACACCTTGATGGTGTGGAGAAGAGCTCCTTTGTGCCTTCCCACATCTCACCCACAAGCCTGAAGTTAGCCCAGTTCACATGCTTCCATGAGTTTCTCCATCTCCTATGCCACTGGCCTGGAACCAGAGTTTACATCTACAAATCCCCCCTCCAAACACAGAGGGGACAGAGCCACTCACTGGGGAAACCGTTTACTTTCCTCCTTCCTTTGTACTGTCCGGGGAAGCGGCCAAAAATGTGCTTTTTGTTTACTGGTCATGGGTCCTGTTGGATTAAATGACTTAAGAATGTGTCTATTGCAATTAAAAGAGGTATCGTGTTTGTATTAACATTTTAAAGTTTGGTTACTCTGGGAGCATCAGTTTACACGAGTGTAAATGGGCTGTAATGAATACGATGAAGGATCCATATTAAGAGTGTAGCTCTCTAGAAAATATCCTGTGTTTAAATAGCCTCCCCAGGAGCAGCTGGACGATGCTGGAATGGAGTACTTCGGGGTGTGGGTCTGTATGCTTTTGTTGTTGTTCAGTTGCTAAGTTGTGTCTGACTCTTTGCAGCCCGTGGACTGCAGCACACCAGGCTTCCCTGTCCTTCACCATCTCCTGGAGTCTGCTCAAACTCCTATCTGTTGAGCTGGTGATGCCATCCCACCATCTCATCTTCCGCTGCCTCCTTTTCCTCCTGCCCTTAGTCTTTCCCAGCATCATGGTCTTTTCCAATGAGTCAGTTTCTTAAGCAGTAGGTAACAAAAGATGCTCTGTGAAATTCTTCCCCCGTGAAATCTTCATGACTGTCTTGGCTTTAGGTTGCTTAAGATCTGATTGTGGAGAAAACAGACGTAAAAAATGGTTGTGGGGAAATAAGTTTTTAGATTTAAATATTTTGCCATAAATTTTCAGCCTGAATGGGAAGGGAGTTTGGGGGGAATGGATACATGTACATGCATGGTTGAGTGCCTTCACTGTTCCCCTGAAACTTCACAACATTGCTAATAGGTTATATCAGTTCAGTTCAGATCAGTCGCTCATTTGGGTCCTATTGAGGTAGAGGTTATATACCTCAATACAAAATAAAAAGTTTAAAAGCAAAATAAAATAAATATTTCACCAGAAATTTTGATTGAAGTTATCGCATTCAGGAGAGGAGGAGGCGAGGTCTGCCCTCTGTGGGTTTAGGGCCCAGGGTTCATGGCATCTACTTCACTGTCTGCTTGGTGACTGGTTATTATTCAGTCTCTAATTCATGTCCAACTCTTTGCATCCCCTGCGTTGGCAGGTGGTTTCTTTACCCTTAGTGTTACCTGGGAAGCCCTAATTTCAATCATCGTGTCATTACTCTCTATACACCATTATAAACTTTTAAAAATCTGGTTACAAAAGTAAAATGTATGTTGAGAAAATTTGGACAGATACAAAAATAAAAGGAGGGAAAAAATAAGCACTAGACTGCAGGGTAGAGAAGGTTATGCAGGACTTAGATTGTCTAGTATTCAACACTGACTGCTCATTAGCTGTGTGATGCTAGACAATTGAATCTCTCTTTGCTAGACTTTCATCACTGTTGAAATAAAAAGCAGAATAGCATCCCTCCTGTGACTTATTTTCATGACTAAAAGAAACAATTCCTTCAAAGTTTTATCGCATTCTTTGGCACTTAGGAAACTGAGTCTGCTATTTTTATCCTTTCTTCCAATTTTTACGTGTGGATACTACATATGATATACATGTGTATGTATTTACAAAAGAGGGGTCACATTGCAAGGAGTGTGCCATGGCCTGCTTTTTAACTCAGTATTATCTTGTCAGCATTTCCCTGAGCTATTTCATATTCTCTGAACACGTGGCTTAGCATTCTATTCTATGTATTTAGTATAATTTCCTTAACTCAGCCTCTATTGTTGGTTAATTAGGCAGTGACGATTTTTTGCTATTATAAATAGCATCGCAGTGAACATCCTTGTACATAATTCTTTGTTTCTCTGATAATTTCCTTGGGATAAATTCCAAGAAGTGTAATTATTAGGTCAAAGGATCAGAACATTTGTAAGAATCTTGATCCATGTGCCAATCCGAGTTCCAGGAAGTTTGCCCTAAATTTATATTCTCTGCAGTAAGACAGAGGAGTTTTTATATCATGACACCTTGACCGTTAATGAACAATGGACAGAATCTGATTTTGGAGGCCTTGGTGGGTCAGCAGTAAAGAATCCACCTGCTAATGCAGGAGACGCCGGTTTGATCCCTGGATTGGGGAGATCCCCTGAAGGAGGAAATGACAACCCACCCCAGTATTCTTGCCTGGAAAATGCCATGGGCAGAAGAACCTGGGATGTCACAGACCATGGCATCACAAAACATCAGACACAACTTAGTGACTAAACACACACACATCCTCTTCATGACAAGAGACCTGATAGAACTCTCCATTTGTCAGTTTTGATTCTAGGAGTGACTTTTGGATGATCTCAGGAGAATAGACCTTCAGGACAGGTTTCCTTTGGAAAATTACTCCGGAGTACTAAAATGAACTTGAAAGTCTATAGATATATAAATATGAAAAAAATAAAGGCAGCTTGCAATTATTTAATAAACAACATTCATATTTTTTATTTTTTCATTATTTTTAAATGTTTATTGAACTAGTACCATTCACTTGGTGATTAATCTGCAGCCTTTGGCCCCAGGAGTCTCACCTTCCCTGTCAAATGCAGGATGACAGTGCATCCCCAGGAACTAGGGAGCATGGTTTCTGCCACACGGAGACCTCCATTTAATCTCACTCATGCTTGGGTACCAATTCTGGGTCCGTGCCATTGGCTTTGCCTAAGAATTTGCTCTTGACATTTAAATAGGAATCAAAAATGACATCTTTTTTTTATTTTTTCTTTCTTCTTCTTTTTAAAAAATTTACAGTGCTTCCCAATAATCCATGGCAGAAAAGATGCTGGTAATAGAGTTAGATACAGTAGTTGAATGGAGGAGCACTGCCCCTTGGCATAAGATGCTATACTTGCTACTTAGAGATGCCCTGATATTTTGAGTCCCTCTGATCACCTGCTCTTTACCTGATCAGGCTAATAGGAAAAGTGACCTTCACCATGGTGATGGTGCATTTTATATGAATATATATTGGGTTGGCCAAAAAATTCATTGGATTGTTATGGGATGTTCTGGAAAAACCAGAAACAAATTTTTGACCAACCCAATACATTGTGCATTTATTCAGCCAGGGCTTTTTCTTTGTTCGTTTATTTGTTAGAAAGAGTGTATACTGTTTTTTTTTCAAAGTTAATTGTTGATGTATATTTCTTAAAGCTATTCAGCAAATATTCTAAAGCTGAGGTAAGGGAAAATCTTTACATTCTCAGTGCCTGGCACACAGTAGGTGCAGGTAACTGTGTGTTGAATTACTGATATAATTTTCTTATAGCTTTATTTTAAAACATTTTATTGGCGTATAGTTGAGGTACAATGTTGTGTTTCAGGTGTACAGCAAAGTGACTCAGTTATATATATGTATGTATATATATGTACATTCTTTTTCAGATTCTTATCCTATATAGGTTGTTACAGAGTGTTGAGTAGAGTTCCCTGTGCTATACAGCAGGTCCTTCAGTTCAGTTCGGTTCAGTCGCTCAGTCGTGTCTGACTCTTTGCGACTCCATGAATCGCAGCACGCCAGGCCTCCCTGTCCATCACCAACTCCCGGAGTTCACTCAGACTTGCGTCCATCGAGTCAGTGATGCCATCTAGCCATCTCATCCTCTGTCATCCCTTCCAGCATTGAAGTCTTTTCCAATGAGTCAACTCTTCGCATGAGGTGGCCAAAGTACTGGAGTTTCAGCTTTAGCATCATTCTTTCCAAAGAAATCCCAGAGTTGATCTCCTTCAGAACGGACTGGCTAGATCTCCTTGCAGTCCAAGGGACTCTCAAGAGTCTTCTCCAACACCACAGTTCAAAAGCATCAATTCTTCGTGCTCAGCCTTCTTCACAGTCCAACCCTCACATCCATACATGACCACAGGAAAAGCCATAGCCTTGAGTAGACAGACCGTAGTCGGCAAAGTAATGTCTCTGCTTTTGAATATGCTATCTAGGTTGGTCATACCTTTTCTTCCAAGGAGTAAGCATCTTTTAATTTCATGGCTGCAGTCACCATCTAGTTACCTATTATATATAGCAATGTGTACANATGCACTGGGATGACCCAGAGCTATGTAGCATTTCGACTGGTGATAGCTATGTAGTAACTTTGGGAGGATTGAGAAAATAATCACTCAATTTACTTTATATAAGGCTTAATTAATTCTCTTGTGGAACTCCAGTTGGGAAAGACTAATTCCAAGAAAACAATATGGACCTACCTTAATTCTGTGACCTATTCTCCCATAACTCCTCTTCACATTCCGTTGGCATTATTCAAATTGGACTCTTTGCAATAACCACCAGGCATTTCAGCCTCCACCAATTAGCATTTCCACTTTCTTGTATATCCACTGTGCATCTCTTTGGATAAAATCTTACTCAGTCTTTAAGATTAATCACAAATATCCCATGAAGACTTCTTTTACTGCATCAGTAAATTTTTTTTTATTTCTTCCTTGGGCTTCCTGGATATTGCTACACTTACTACATTTAACATACCATAATAGATATTTTTGTATATATTTTTTACCTCTCCTATGAGTTCTTTGAAAGCTGAACTTTTGTCCACAAAAAAGAATCTCATGTCTTTTGCAGATTAGATGCTAAGTTCAGAGGGAAAACCATCATGCTGCTGAGGGGAAAGATCTAAGCAGAACTGTAGATTTATGGAAAGATGAAGGAGAAACTGCAAGAGAACTCTGATACAAAATGTCAGCTTTTCAGCACTGCCTGGCATAAAGAACCAGTGCTGGTAATAAGCGGCAGCATGGCAAGGAGTTAAACATCAGGAGAAAATGCCAAGAAACTATTATTTACATTTTCTTGGCAGATTTGTGTTCTTAATTAAAACACAAAGACCATACACACATACCCACATCCATGGACTTCCTATGCTATGGAGTGAAGTAAGCTATACACTTAATCACTATCTATTCCTGGGAAAGTGACTGACATAATTGAAAAGAAGGTGAGACTCTTCCTTTCAAGATCTGATAGTAACACTGTCCTTTAAAATTCAGGATATTCTCTCTGACTTAGGTTGAGACTCACTTTCTTACCAGATTATGTCCCTTATTATGCAAATATTCAAATCTTCTGAGCAACTGCTTACTATTATTATATGATTATATAATAATTCCCACATTATTATAGTCCACATATGCTCTTGCTCTAAATATATATGTATATAAACCTACATACAACACATACATACATACACACACACATATGTAAGTATGTATTTTGAATTTAAAGCCAGTTTCCACATCCTATATTCAGTTGCCAACTCTCATAAAATTCACTGACGTATACATCCTGTGTCTCTGCAAAGGTGACTGTAATAACTATTTTACTATGTCTTTCCAGAACATTCTCATTTACGATATTTAATACACTATTGCCGTAATAGGTGAAATAGTCCCCCTGACGGTTATTTTTAAAAGGTGAATATGCACTTTTAGTACTTAGAGAATCACAGTGTAAATTAATTACTCAAAGTATATAACAAAAATATACAAGCAACTTATACAGCTCAACTCCAGAAAAATAAACGACCCAATCAAAAAATGGGCCAAAGAACTCAATAGACATTTCTCCAAAGAAGACATACGGATGGCTAACAAACACATGAAAAGATGCTCAACATCACTCATCATCAGAGAAATGCAAATCAAAACCACAATGAGGTACCATTTCACACCAGTCAGAATGGCCGCGATCCAAAAGTCTGCAAGCAATAAATGCTGGAGGGGGTGTGGAGAAAGGGGAACCCTCTTACACTGTTGGTGGGAATGTAAACTAGTACAGCCACTGTGGAAAACAGT
>SJYV01025867.1:374643-388898 GCA_006410875.1 Neotragus pygmaeus | reverse complement strand
ATACTATTATGTAAGAAACGAATCACCAGTCTATGTTTGATACAGAATGCAGGACGCTTGGGGCTGGTGTACGGGGATGATCTAGAGAGACGTTGTGGGGTGGGAGGTGGGAGGGGGACTCGGGATTGGGAGCTTGTGTGCACCTGTGGTGGATTCGTGTCGATGTATGGCAAACCCAATAGAGTATTGTAAAGTTAAATTTAAAAATAAATAAATTAAAAAAAAAATGAGAAAAAAAAAAAAAAAAAAAAAAAAAGTATATAACAGTCAATGGTTTATTCTAAAACTGTGCTTTTGGCTTAAAGCTTGTTTACTAACCATATTTAGAAAAGCATCTATTATTTGAAAATCAATTCAACTAAAAGCTGTCTACTTTTAAGCCTGAGCCTGATAGAAATCAAAATATACACGAAATTCCAAAAGTGTGTTTTAAGAGGTCATTACCAAAATCAATTCTGTTGGTGCCAGTTATTCTGGTAGAGAGTAGGCTGTTAAGTCTTCAGTTTGCCTAGAGTAACTTTTCTTCCTACAAACTGATACATTGGAGGCCATCATGTAAGTTCTGCCATATAACTTCTTTTGATTTAAAGTTAAAACAAACATCAATAAATAAAGATATAGAGATAAGTGTGTAAGTATGTGTGATCATAATTTAACATTATGACAATTAACATTGAAATAATTAAAATATATTCTCTAAATCTTCAAAATTATAAACAAATGAACAAATAAGACAAGTCATACAGCATAAGATATCAAAGGAAATATTAAAACAGAAATTATACTGTTTATAAAACTAAAAGGCAGAATAAGTCATTTATCACAGTAAATGGAAATAAGACAAATTCTCTATTAAACATCTGACTGAGAATAGGTAACACCAAGCATTACTCTGCCCATCCAGGCAGCTTAGTGTATGTGCTGCCAAAGCAAGCACCATCCATGCAGCTTAAAATTAAGATCTTTATTGAAAGAAACCCTTAATAATTATACCAAGAACAATTCACATTAGCCCCAACAAAAAAATAAACCTTTATTTTTGTAAGAGGAAAGAGTATTACACTAGCAAACAGGTAAATCGTAAGATACTCACTATGTGAATATCCCAGAGCTGCAAGTACAGACCACTTACTTTTAAAAAACAGCTCAGAAACTAAGCAGCTACATGAAGAAAACAGGTAATGTAACAATATCTTGCAGTTCACGGTATTACCAAAGTCTGAGCTCTTGAGAAAGCTGGAAAACTAGAAAACAGATGATAGAAACAAGTGAAAAAAATATACTCTTCATACAAAGAATGACAAGCAGTGTGGTTCAAAATGCTGTATGACATGGAAAGCTTTGTTAATCCTCTAATCTTCACTCATTTCATTGTAAATATAATAGAAAACCATTTTTATTACCTTCTTAAAAATCTTCCAGCTCTTTAAAATGTTATATTCTGTAAGCTGACATACAAGACACACTTAGTAAACAATAATGGTGGTCAGTACTTTCACCATCAACTCCCAGTGCCACACACAGGCGTGTGAATGCTAAGGGTAGGACCTGAGCCATGCAAAAGAACAGCTGATTGCTGTCGCTTGTACTTCTGACTTACTCAAATTCAAGTGAGCTGTCTGAAGAGGAGAATAGGAGCAAGTGCTGGCAATGCACTCTCCATTCCTCTCACTGAACAGATGCCACAGAGCAAGTGGGACCCCAGGAACAGAAGCTGCTGTTTCTTCAGTCAACCCATCTGCCTCCAACACTGTGAAATCTCAGCTCCCTAAGCATGATTCTGGGGTTAAATATACATATTTTTCCACATAGCATGAAGTCAAAACACAAGAAAACCTCATCCGATACTCAGTTGAAGAAATGATGGTTGTGATCAGTGCTTCAAGAAAAGTTATCTGAATTTGTTGGTCTTATTGAGGCTATCTATGTCCATATATTGTACATTTTTATTCATTTCTGGGAGCTTTGAAGAGGAATATTTTGCTAGATTTGTTCCATCTTGCAAGAGGATCTTAAAAGCCTCTTCTTAGATGCCACTCCCCTTTATAAATATGAGGGGGGAACCCACAGGGAAAAAGATGATAAATATTTTTAATGATCCCACAAAATCTAAGGTTTGCAACAGAATTAAATCCAATCCAGAAACATGAACCTTGAAGATGACTGGATCAGAGTGCACGAGAGGAAAGTTTATCTAGTTAATCGCATGGAGCAGAGGTGTGGCAGGCATCCAAATCAAACTTGATTCCTAACCAGAAGAATGGTTCAGAGTGGAGTCGTGGGAAATGCTAACAGCATCAATCCATGGACTGAAGATACCGTTAAGACTCGGGAGACAGGAAAACATAAGAGGTAGAGGGGGTTATTTAATATGCAGACAAACGCCTCTTCGTATGTGTTTGTGTAGGAGGGGTGAAGTTGATGTGAGTGTACACACATGAACCAGCTCATAAGAGAGGGTGCCGCTGAAGTGGGAGAGAGTAGGGAGATGAAAAAATACCAGAAGCTGCTGCTGGAGGATGCAGCACCAAACATGTAAGGGTTCTGCTGCTGGGACGACAGTCTGGGCTACATGGTCTCCTGGTGCAGGAAAGGAGTCCGAAACACCTTTTTGCCTGGACTGTCCTGGCCCTTGTTAGGGGATCACTTGGGTAATTACTGCAGATATTTAGGATTCATCAGTTTTATGACTATTAAATTAATGTGTTAAGTACAGCCTTGGGATATCAGATGCTGAGCTGAACAGAGAGAATCCTAACAAAAGACTATTAGGGGGATTGAAATAGAGGAGTTTACAACTCACAGGTCCTAGAAGAAAGACTGATAGGTCCCAAGGCAGGATGCAGGCAGAGAGTGGTACAGGACCTAAGGCACATGTCTTTATTAGGGTCCATAGGTGGAGTGCTTTGGGGTTCCTGGGCTAAGGCCACATTGGCCCATTCAAACCAAAAAGAGCAAAGTTTTGTTAAGCTTCTCAGGAGGTCTTATCTAGGGGGGCACACAAGGGGAAGATCCTGGGAGGTAGGGGAAAATGCTTATTACCAGGGCCATTGAGAGAGTCATATCAGGAATTCACATTTCCTTGCAACCCTGCAAGCTGTTATCTGTGGCACTGCTTGAGGCAGGGACAAGTGTCAGTCCAGGGCCCTTGCAGGTCACTTGGCCATGCAGAATCATGGTCAAGGCAGGGATGTTATGGAATAGTGTAAACTCTCAACAGTGAGGAAAGACTATAATCTGTCAAGAGTGGAAAAGCAGGAAACCAAACTAATGCAATCCTTCTTCCCCAGTCATCTAATGTAAACATTTGCCTTGCTCTCAGTGACACACATGATGTGTGTCAGACAGTCTTGAGAAGGGGTGACAAGGTACCCTGGATGCCTGAGATGTTTCTTTACAGGAATCCATGATGACTATCAGCCTCAGGCTGTACTGTTGACTATAGGTTTAATCTCTCTCTGGAATACTCCTCTGCCTGATAGTTCCTGTTGCTCTACTGGGGCTAGGGTGGGAAGCAGGGGGGTATGAGGCCCCTTGAGTGACACCTGCTGTGAGGGTAAAGAACCTGGCACAGAGGCAGTGATGTCTGATAAGCATCCACTGCTCCCCCACCAGCAAAGGCTTCAGACTCAAAGCAAGAGGGAGTTACAAAATCAATGTGGTGAAACTTATTGCATCTTCATGAAAAGGACTGAGGATGTGACTTTTTGTCATCTTATGTTTTCGCAAGTACCTAGGTAGTGAACACTGCCGATAACCCTCATACTCTATTTAAAGGGCAGCAATTATGTCAAAACAAAAACATATTATCTATTCTCGACTAATGTTACCATTTGTTATCCATCCCTGGCAAAAAGATACAGCAGAAAATATTCAAGAAGAGAATTGCAAAGCAGCTGATCCATCATGGACTATACAATTATTATATTTTCATTCTGACTCTGAGAAAGAAAAAGCTGAAAATGAATGAAATATGCATCAGGGCCTCTAAGCAATGAAATTAAGCCACCTTATTAACTGTGCAATTTTTACACAGGTTTTGAGAAACATTCATTAGGATTTTTGTTTGAATTGAACTTCATCTCCTGCCTCATCTTAATTCCTAGAATATAAAGGAAGTCTACTTACACACCCTGGTTTTTACTGAAAGATGATAAATAAAATACTCAGAAATCCTGAAAATAGAAACTTTTTTTTTACTTTTACTTTACAAATTTTTAAAAGGACAATATTACCTATTTCATACTGTATTTAGCTTGTTCCTTATAGTAATTATCTTGCTGTTACTATTTTCAGTATTATTATCACTGCAGTCAAATCATTATGCTATGCTCTTATACAATGTATCATTAATACTCAAAAAAATTGGACAAGACAGGAGTTATCGTGGTCACTTCCTAGGTAAGGAAAAAGTTTCTGAGTACAATTAACTTTCTGAAGCTCTCATTGCTAATAAGCCCCAAAACCTCTATTAAATTGCATACTGGAACAATTCCAGAGTCCATAAATATCCATCCCATCAATCATGTTTCTATACAAAAACTTGTCAAGGATGGATGGAAAATGCATAATTGATATTTTACTACTATACCAATCTAATAATACTAATGTAATGAGATATTTTCATTAAATATTAGCTGTTGCCCATAAAGTTTTATAAATATTAATCTCAAATTATTAAAGTCTCTAAATACTTAATATTAAATGTTCACACATTATTATTGCTTCTACATCTTTAGGAAATCATCCAAGGAAATGGTCATAAAATGAGAACATTATTGGAACTTTTTTATCACCAGGTTTTTAATCACTTTGAAATGATATTTGGCATTCTCAACTAGGAGAATGGTGCTCTATATTCAATTGAAGAGATTATGACTAAGAGGATTAGCAGTAAATGCACAGGAAAGGAAGAAGCCACCTAGAAACTGTTTGATCTCAGGAATTTTTTTACCTCCCTCTCATATCCTATAACATACAGGAAAAAAATAGAAGGAAAAATAAAGTATAAAACAGCTACCTGCACAATTAAAACCAAAAGCTCCTACTCTGAATAAAAAGTATGAATTTTACTTCTTCATACTATACATATCTTTATAAAAATCTTCTAAACCATCCGACACACTCCATGCCTATAAACAAAGAGTCTGCAAGGAGAACAACAGATCAAATCAAGGCTATTTAATTGCTCTATCACTGAACTGGTTGAATTCCAGTCAGCTAACAGGTTGACAACATCCTCACCATGGATGCTAACACCGCTCAAATAATCCTTTTGCTTGAATGTCTCAAGTAACATAATCCCATAAAGTTACTTGTGGTGGATTCGTGTCGATGTATGGCAAACCCAATAGAGTATTGTAAAGTTAAATTTAAAAATAAATAAATTAAAAAAAATAATAAAAAAAAAGTTACTTATAAAGCTCATACCAATTATAAAAACACTGAGCATATACTCTCTTCTAAAAATATACAGTGTGAACCAGGTTCTCATCTCATATTGATTTTGGATCAGTACTATCATTTGTATACTTTTGAAACTGAAGGGGCCCTTTCCATAATGTTCACATTTTACAATTTACAGTAGGATAGCAGAAGAGCTTCTGAACACAATTTCAAAGGATGTTTCTAACAGAGGTGAATCACTAGTAATTAAAAGTAATAGGAATCTGATAAGATTACTTCAGGCCTGAAGTATTGACAAATAACTCACATTTGGGCACAAGATAATAAACAAGAGACAAGAGCTTGGAGAAAAGAAAAATGCAGGTCTACAAAATGGGCTTGATTAAATGCACCCTATTGAGGAGCTCACAATTTAGTAGAAAAGAAGCAACAGCAGGTGAATTACCCAAGTAATGGGAAATCAGAAGCCCTCAAGGGGTAATGGAAAGCACTCTGGATTAGGAACTAGATTTTTTAATAGTCTTGGCTTTGACACAAACTATTTTTGTGAGCCTTCTTTAGGCTTCAATTTTATCATCCATAAAGGGATATTCAGAGAAAGGTAGACTGATACATTAGGTTTAGGGTTCCATGAAGTTAAAGTTGAAATTCCCAAATGTCAGATAGCAGAATAAGTTGTTTCCATGAGCTCTTTGCTTCAGCCCAAGTTTCAAGTGCCTGGGTGCAAAGCATGGCAAATATCACAGAACCACTTCTCATTACAGTTGGCTGAATCTGTTCAGACCTTTATTTCTCAACAGAGAGGCCAAGAGAGGGCTCCTGTTACTTTTACAAATTCCTTCACATTTATGGACTAGTTTTCTCAACATAAAGATGGAAGGGCTATACACGTTACGTCAGCACAGCTACCACAAAACCTTGTGCCTGTGCAGTTGTTCAGCTGTCCTGGACCAGATGCAGCTGGAACATGCCATATACTTGTCTAAATTAGATGTGGAATGAATGTTTATGAAATAAAAATATATTACATAAGGACCAGAAAGAAAACCATCAGGTGGAATCACTGTGCATTTAGCTGTAATCCTAATGAAAGTGATATTTCACTGATGACTATTAACTCTTTTTTTCTAATTTATAAATTACCATGTCTTGAAAGAAAGATTAAATTATAACTTTTTATATGTGCATTTCTGCCCCCAAATGCTTTTAAGATTAAACACCTAGAGAGAAAATTTAGGGTTGGTATGAATAGGAACATTTAGAATATTTCAAAAGTAAATGGATAGAATTTAATTTTATAAATTCTTAGAAACATACAATTTTCCTTTTTTTTTATTTTTCTTTACAATACTGTATTGGTTTTGCCATACATTGACATGAATCCGCCACGGGTGTACATGAGTTCCCAATCCTGAACCCCCCCTCCCACTTCTCTCCCCATATCATCTCTCTGAGTCATCCCAGTGCACCAGCCCCAAGTTTCCTGTATCCTGTATCAAACCTAGACTGGCGATTTGTTTCTTACATGACAGTATACGTGTTTCAATGCCATTCTCCCAAATCATCCCACCCTCTTCCTCTCCCACAGAGTCCAAAAGTCTGTTCTATACATCTGCATCTCTTTTGCTATCTTGCATACAGGGTTATCATTTCAAAGACTAAATTAGGAAGAAATAGAAAATCTGAACAGACCAATTACTAGTAGTGAAATTGAAGTAGCAATCAAAAAATTTCCAATGAAAATAAGTCTAGGACCAGACGACTTCACAGGTGAATTCTACCAAACATTTAAAGACTTCACACATATCTTCCTCAAACTATTCCAAAAATTCAAGAGGAAGGATCACAACCAAATGTGTTCTATAAAGCCAACACTGCCCTGATACCAAAACCAAAGACACTACAAAAAAAGAAAATTATAGGCCAATATCCCTAATAAAGAAGATGCAAAAGTACTCATCTAAATACTAGCAAACTAAAGTCAACAAAATGATCATACATCATGATCAAGTGAGACTTATCCAGGGATGCAAGGACTTTTCAATATCTGCAAATCAATTGATGTAATACACCACAATAGCAAACTGAAGAACACAAGTCATGTGATCATCTCAAAAATGCAGAAACAACATTTTATAAAAAAACCAACATCAGCTTATGATAAAGCTGATAAAACTTCATCAGTTTTATGATAAAACTCTCAATGAAGTGGCTATAGAGGGGACATAGCTCAACACAATAAAGGTCATAGATGACAAAGCCACAGCTAACATGGTATTCAAAGCTGAAAGCTTTTCCTCTAAGTTCAGGAACAAGATAAGGATTATCCATTCTTATCAATTTTAATCAACATAGAGCTGGAAGACTAGCCACAACAATCACACAAGAACAATACATAAAAGCCATCCAAACTGGAAAGGAAACGGCAAAACAGTCAAAACAGTCACGATTTCCAGATGACATGATACTACACAGAGAAAAATCTTTAAAATGTCACCAAAAATCCATTAGAGCTAATAAATGAACTCAGTAAAGTTACAGGATACAAAAGTAACATACAGAAATTCACTGTGTTTCTATACACTAACAACAAATCATCAGAAAGATAAAGTAAGAAAACAATCCCATTTACAATCGCATCAAAAAGAATTAAATTCCTTATTAATTTTATTAATTAATAAGTTAATCAAGGAGATGAGAAACCTGTACTCTAAAAACTATTAAGACATTGATGAAAGAAACAGAAGATGAAACAAACAAACGGAAAAATATACCATGGTCGTGGACTGGAAGAATTAATATTGTTAAAATGTTCATACAACCCAAAGCATCTACAGATTTAATGCAATTTCTATCAAAATACCAGTAGTATTTTTCACACAGCTATAACAAATAGGCCTAAAGTTTATATGGAACCACAGATGACCTCAAAGAGCAAAACAATCTTGAGAAAGAAGAACAAAGCTGAGGTATCATGCTTTCTGATTTCAAACTGTAGTACAAAACTATAGTAATCAAAACAGTATGGTACTGACATGAAAACAAATACATAGATCAATGGAACAGAATAGAGAGCCTAGGGGGAAGAAACCATGTTTTATGGCCAATCAATCTATAACAAAAGAAGCAGTAATATAAAGTGGAGGACAGATCTTTTTAATAAATGGTGCAAAAAAAAATTGGACAGATACATGCCCGAAAGTGGACCACTTTCTCACACCACATACAAAAATAAACTCTGAATGGATAGAGACTTAAATGTAAGACCAGAAACTATAAAAGTCCTTGAAGAAAACATAAACACTAAATTCTCTGACATCAATCTTGGCAATATATTTTTAGAACTGTCTCTTCAGGCAAAGGAAACAAAAGCAAAAATAAATAAATGGAACTACATCAACCTTAAAAGTTTTTACACAGTAAGGGAAACCATCAATAAAATCAAAAGGCAACTTACTGAATGGGAAAAGATATTTCCAAGTGTAATACTCAATAAGGAGTTAATATCTAAGGATACAAAAAATTCATACAACTCAATATAAAAAATTAAAACCAATGATATTTAAAGATGTACAGAAGAGACTTTCCTGGTGGTCCAGTGGTTAAGAATCCTCCTGCCAACACAGGGGGACCCATGTTTGATCCCTGATCCAGGAAGATCTCACATGCTGCAGAGAAACTAAGCCCTCATGCCACAATTACTGAGCCTGTGCTCTAAAGCCTGCAAGCCGCAACTACTGAGCCCATGTGCCATAACTGCTGCAGCCAGCTTGCCTAGAGCCTACGCTCCACAACAAGAGAAGCCACTGCAATGAGAAGCCAGCACACTGCACCAAGGAGTAACCCAAAAAGAGCAAGCCACGGACAGCAACGAAGACCCTACACAGCTGTAAATAATTTTTTTAAATTTTTTTTTAAAGAAGTCAGTCATTTTTTCTTTAAAAAAAATGTACAGAGGACATGAATAGACATTTCTCAAAAGAAGACATACAGGTGGCCAACAGACAAATGAAAAGATGCTCAATATCACTGACTATCAGGGAAATGCAAATCAAAATCACAATGAGGTATCAGCTCACACTTCTAAGAATGGCTATTATCAAAAAGCCAGCAAATAACAAGCGATCACAAGATTGTAGAGAAAAAAGAATGCTTGTACACTGTCAGTGGCAATGTAAACTGGTATAGCCATTTGAAAAATGGTATAGAATTTCCTCAAAAAAAATTAAAAATAGAACTGCAATATGATTCAGCAATTCCCCTCTTAGGTATCTATCCAAAGAAAATGAAAACATTAACTCAAAGAGATATATGCACCTCTGAGTTCACTGGACCATTATCTACAATAGTCAATACATGGGAGAAACCTAAGTGTCCATGTATAAATGGAAAAAGAAGATGTGGCATGACAGAATGTTACTCAGCCATAAAAAAAAAAAGACTAAAATCTTGCCATTTGCTTCAACATGGATAGATCTAGATAATTTTAGGCTAAGTGAAATATACAGAGAAAGACAAAGGCTTTATGATTTCACTTATATGTGAAATCGAAAGACAACAAATGTACAAACAAAACAAAGTGAAAACAGACTCAAAGATACAGAGAACAAATGGGCAGTGGCCAGAGGGGAGAGGAGAGTGGTGTTGGGTGAAAAAGGTGAAGAGAATTAAAAGGTACAAACTTGTAGTCACACAATGCATAAGTCATGGGGATGTAAAATACAACATCGGAAACCAAGCAACAATACTGCAATATATTTGTATGATAACAGATGGTTACTAGACTTATCATGATGATCATTTCCTATGAGGAGAAGGCAATGGCACCCCACTCCAGTACTCTTGCCTGGAGAATCCCATGGATGGAGGAGCCTGGTAGGCTACAGTCCATGCAGTCACTAAGAATTGGACACAACTGAGAGATTTCACTTTCACTTTTCACTTTCATGCATTGGAGAAGGAAATGGCAACCCACTCCAGTATTCTTGCCTGGAGAATCTCAGGGACAGATGAGCCTGGTGGGCTGCCATCTATGGGGTCACACAGAGTCGAACACAACTGCAGCGACTTAGCAGCAACAGCAGCATTTCATATGAACCAATATGATGTATCCCGACTCTACTTCAATTAAGAAAACAACAAAACCTATGGCTGATTCATGTTGATGTTTGGTAGAAACCAACACAATACTGTAAAGCAATTATCCTTCAACTAAAAATAATTTTTTTTAAAAGAGAGAAAACAAAAACTAAATAAAAATTAAATACATAAATAATTCTGTTTATTCACATCCAAGCTGAAAGGGAACTAAATCGCAGATGTTTTACCCTTCAATATTATTGAAAATAAAAAGTATAAAAAGAAGAGTTTTCATGTTTCAAATAATCATTTCACAATGTATTTTAAATAACTAACCATACCTCCATATGCATTTGGGAATGTGTACATTGTGCAACTGAGTGTGAATGCATGTGATTTGTTGACTAAGGTGGATGTACGAGCACATGAGAAAGAGAGAGAGAATAAACAATCTTGCATGTTACCATGATTGTGTGTGCATTTCCTAATGTGTTTTTATTCAACGTGGAAATCACTCAAAGGTCACATATCCTTTTATAACCAGTAGCACATAAAAGTCTTTAGCTTCATAAAAATTTTCCCTTATGAATATGAATAATGAATTATGCCTGAGCACACAGTAAGAATTTATTCTTGGTGATTTATGGAAGTAATTTAAACAAAGCATGAAAATATTTGGGTATTTGACCATATACAGGTAGATGGTAATTCTTTAAAAGCTTTGATATGAACCTAGAAATACAAAGGGTAAATAAACACTAATCTTAAAAAGGAAAAAAAAAGATCCTAAAAATTAGATAATATAACTTTACTTTTAGGTAAACAATTATTAACTGTGTGATTTTTATTTTATACAGACATATAATTCACAAATAAATCATAGAAGTGTAGGCAGAAGTCAAAGTAATACAAGAGGCAAATGATTTGCATCATTTTGCAAAGATTAAATGCTTTTAGAAATGACAAAATTATTATAGTGAGTAGTAGGGTGGCAATGATGCAGCTCTAATTTTTCAATGGTTATCGAGAAATTAGGCAGTTAGATGTTAATGGTCACACTAAACCCATAATGAGGAGGCGAATGATCACATTAACACACACCATATGTTTACAACAGTTTTGCTACGGTTACTCTGCCATCTCTAAAGGGAGAGGAAAAGTTCAATTTAAATTGAGAGGAGAAATAAAGAGTACATTCAATGCTGAGGCCAGAAATACAAGTGAGTCTATCTTCTTTCCAGCAGGAATCTCAGTATCTACCTCCTTTGCTTCTTATTTTGTTAATGAGCCATTAAGTTCTCTTTAGTTTATCTGCTCTTTCCTATCTCCTTTTACATATTATGATCAACTCTCTTCTCTCACCATTGCTATTCATCTCTCCTTGTCCTCACCATCTATTTCATATCTGCCTTTTCTTCTCTGTGGCTTTGCCTAACCAATTTAAATACCTGGCCCTAACTATTCATCTCCTACACACCAGGATGCATGAACTCATTCACATTATTACTCGCAAATCATACCAACCCTTCCTATTCACCCACACTCATGTGTTTAAATTCAAGAACAGTATCTTCATGAAGCTGGTTTTTTCCCACTGAATTACCACCCCACAGTGGGCTTCCCCTGGGGGCTCAGATGGTAAAGAACCTTCCTGCAATGTGGGAGGCTGGGGTTCAATCCCTCAGTCGGGAAGATCTCCTGGAGAAGGGAATGGCTACCCATTCCAGTATTCTTGCCTGGAGAATCCCATGGACAGAGAAGTTGGGCAGGCTACAGTCCATGGGGTCTCAAAGAGTTGGGCACGACTGAGCAAGTAACACTTTCCCTGTCACCCTCCCCAATATGAACTTCTAGAAGTCAACACAATCTACACACATGTTGGAGGACAAAACTTATAAGCATCTCTGAGTTTTTTAAGCCATTAATAGTTTGGAAAAGGGCTGAGTTATATCCCTATAAGGCATGACATAGAAATAATAACCATAGTTATTATTAATGAGTACCCTCTCTGTTGATAAAGTTGCTTTTGGCTGAATCCCCATCATGTGACACACACAGATTTATGCTATGGCTCAGGAGTCTCCAACCTCACAGGCCACAGACCAGCACCAGTCCACAGCCTTTAGGAACCGGGTTGCACAGCAGGAGGTAATCGCTGGGCTAGCCAGAGAAGCTTCATCTGTATTTATAGCCACTCCCCATCACTCACATGACTGCCAGAATTCACCTCCTGTCAAATCAGCAGTGGCATAATAGATGTAATGTGCTTGATCATCCTGAAAGCATCCACCTACCACAGACTTGTCCATGGAAAAATTGTCTTCTATGAAGTCGGTCCCTGGTGCCAAAAAGGTTGGGGCTAACAGAGCAATCCTGGGAGTCTGCAGTATCACTTTACAGATTAGGAAATCAGGCAAATGAATCATCTGTAAAACTGCAACTCCCTCTCAGGAATGCCTGATATTGACACCATCCGTGTCATAGTTCTTTATTCACTATGGCACTAACTTTGTAATGCCATTTTAAAAAGTCTACATTCTGACCACACTTGATTTTAAGCCTCCTCTATTTTTGGTTGGGGCTTCCAAAGTGGTGCTAGTGGTTAAAAGAAAAAAAAAAAAAACCCTGCCTGCCAATGCAGGAGACACAAGGGATGCAGGTTCAACCCCTGGGTCGGAACATTTCCAGGAGACAGTTTAGTTCAGTTGCTCAGTTGTGTCTGACTCTTTGTGACCCCATGAACTGAAGCACGCCAGGCTTCCCTGTCCATCACCAACTCACAAGGCTTGCTTGCTTAAACTCATGTCCATTGAGTAAGTGATGTCATCCAACCACCTCCTTCTTTATCATTCCCTTCTCCTCCTGCCTTCAATCTTTCCCAGCCGATGAGTCAGTTCTTCACATCAGGTGGCCAAAGTATTGGAGTTTCAGCTTCAGTATCAGTCCATCCAATGGATATTCAGGACTTATTTCCTTTAGGATGGATTAGTTGGATCTCCTTGCAGTCCAAGGGACTCTCAAGAGTCTTCTCCAACACTACATTTCAAAAGCATCAATTCTTTCGCACTCAGATTTCTTTATAGTCCAACTCTCACATCTGTACATGACTACTGGAAAAACCATGTAGATGGTTTGACTAGATGGACCTTTGTCAGCAAAATAATGTCTCTGCTTTTTAATATGCTGTCTAGGTTGGTCATAGCTTTTCTTCCAAGGAGCAAGCGGCTTTTAATTTCAAGGCTGCAATCAACATCTGCAATGATTTTGGAGCCCAAGAAAATAAAGTCTGCCACTATTTCCATTGTTTCCCTACCTATCTGCCATGAAGTGATGGGACCAGATGCAATGATCTTGGTTTTCTGAATGCTGAGTTTTAAGCCAGCTTTTTACTCTCTTCTTTCACTTTCATCCAGAGTCTCTTTAATTCTTCTTTGCTTTCTGCCATAAGGGTGGTGTCATCTGCATATTTGAGGTTATTGATATTTCTCCCAGCAATCTTGATTCCAGCTTGTGGTGCAACCAGTATGGCATATCACATGATGTACTCTGCATATAAGTTAAATAAGCAGGGTGACAATATACAGCCTTGATGTACTCCTTTCCCAAATTGGAACCAGCCTGTTGCTCCATGTCCAGTTCTAACTGTTGCTTCCTGACCTGCATACAGATTTCTCAAGAGGCAGGTCAGGTGATCTGGTATTCCCATCTCTTTCAGAATTTCCACAGTTTGTTGTGATCCACACAGTCAAAGGCATAGTCAATAAAGCACA
>SJYV01025867.1:348875-373921 GCA_006410875.1 Neotragus pygmaeus | reverse complement strand
AAAAAAAAAAACCCTGCCTGCCAATGCAGGAGACACAAGGGATGCAGGTTCAACCCCTGGGTCGGAACATTTCCAGGAGACAGTTTAGTTCAGTTGCTCAGTTGTGTCTGACTCTTTGTGACCCCATGAACTGAAGCACGCCAGGCTTCCCTGTCCATCACCAACTCACAAGGCTTGCTTGCTTAAACTCATGTCCATTGAGTAAGTGATGTCATCCAACCACCTCCTTCTTTATCATTCCCTTCTCCTCCTGCCTTCAATCTTTCCCAGCCGATGAGTCAGTTCTTCACATCAGGTGGCCAAAGTATTGGAGTTTCAGCTTCAGTATCAGTCCATCCAATGGATATTCAGGACTTATTTCCTTTAGGATGGATTAGTTGGATCTCCTTGCAGTCCAAGGGACTCTCAAGAGTCTTCTCCAACACTACATTTCAAAAGCATCAATTCTTTCGCACTCAGATTTCTTTATAGTCCAACTCTCACATCTGTACATGACTACTGGAAAAACCATGTAGATGGTTTGACTAGATGGACCTTTGTCAGCAAAATAATGTCTCTGCTTTTTAATATGCTGTCTAGGTTGGTCATAGCTTTTCTTCCAAGGAGCAAGCGGCTTTTAATTTCAAGGCTGCAATCAACATCTGCAATGATTTTGGAGCCCAAGAAAATAAAGTCTGCCACTATTTCCATTGTTTCCCTACCTATCTGCCATGAAGTGATGGGACCAGATGCAATGATCTTGGTTTTCTGAATGCTGAGTTTTAAGCCAGCTTTTTACTCTCTTCTTTCACTTTCATCCAGAGTCTCTTTAATTCTTCTTTGCTTTCTGCCATAAGGGTGGTGTCATCTGCATATTTGAGGTTATTGATATTTCTCCCAGCAATCTTGATTCCAGCTTGTGGTGCAACCAGTATGGCATATCACATGATGTACTCTGCATATAAGTTAAATAAGCAGGGTGACAATATACAGCCTTGATGTACTCCTTTCCCAAATTGGAACCAGCCTGTTGCTCCATGTCCAGTTCTAACTGTTGCTTCCTGACCTGCATACAGATTTCTCAAGAGGCAGGTCAGGTGATCTGGTATTCCCATCTCTTTCAGAATTTCCACAGTTTGTTGTGATCCACACAGTCAAAGGCATAGTCAATAAAGCACAAGTGGATGTTTTTCTGGAACTCCTTTGCTTTTTCCATGATCCAGCGGATGTTGACAATTTGATCTCTGGTTCCTCTGCCTTTTCTAAATCCAGCTTGAACATCTAGAAGCTCTTGATTCATATACTGTTGAAACCTGGCTTGGAGAATTTTGAGCATTACTTTGCTAGCATATGAGATGAGTGCAATTGTCCGGTAGTTTGAACATTCTTTGGCATTGCCTTTCTTTGGGATTAGACTGAAAACTGACCTTTTCCAGTCCTGTGGCCACTGTTAAGTTTTCCAAATTTGCTGGCATATTGAGTGCAGTGCTTCCACAGCATCATCTTTTAGGATCTGAAATAACTCAGCTGGAATTTCATCATCTCCACTAGCTTTGTTCATAGTGATGCTTCCTAAGGCCCACTTGACCTCACACTCCAGGATGTCCGGCTCTAGGTGAGTGATCACACCATCGTGGTTATCTAGGTCATGAAGATCTTTTTTTGTGTAGTTCTTCTGTGTATTCTTGCCACCTCTTCTTAATATCTTCTGCTTCTGTTAGGTCCATATCATTTTTGTCCTTTATTGTGCCCTTCTTTGCATGAAATGTTCCCTTGGTATCTTTCATTTTCTTGAAGAGATATCTAGTCTTTCCCATTCTATTGTTTTCCTCCATTTCTTTGCATTGATCACTGAGGAAGTCTTTCTTGTCTCTCCTTGATATTCTTTGGAAGTCTGGATTCAGATGGGTATATCTTTCCTTTTCTCCCTTGCCTTTTGCTTCTCTTCTTTCCTCAGGTATTTGTAAGGCCTCTTCAGAAAACCATTTTGCCTTTTTGCATTTCTTCTTCTTGGGGATGGTTTTTATTACTGCCTCCTGTACAATGTCATGAACCTCTGTCTATAGTTCATCAGGCACTCTTATCTATCAGATCTAATCCCTGGAATCTGTCACTTCCACTGTATAATCGTAAGGGATCTGATTTAGGTTATACCTGAATGACCTAGTGGTTTTCCCTACTTTCTTCAATTTAAGTCTGAATTTTTAAATAAGTAGTTCCTGATCTGAGCCACAGTCAGCTCCCAGTCTTGTTTTTGCTGACTGTATAGAGCTTCTCCCTCTTTGGCTGCAAAGAATATTACCAATCTGATTTCGGTATTGACCATCTGGTGATGTCCATGTGTAGAACTGTCTCTTGTACTGTTGGAAGAGAGTGTTTGCTATGACCAGTGCATTCTCTTGGCCATTCATGAAGTCTTTGTCCCCTTGGCCTAATTATTTCCCAAAGGTTCCACTTCCAAATACCATCACTTTGGGGATTAGGTTTCAACACACAAATTTGGGTGTGGGGATAGGGGACACAGACAGTCTGAAGCACTGACTCAGAGCTCACTCAGTGCAAACAGACTCTTCATAAAGGGGACTTGGGAGTAGAGATCTTTGTCAAAGATAATTAGAGCCAACTATTTAATAGCATGGATGTCTGAGGTAGTGGGTAACATCCAGACAAACAACAGGTTAATCATTAAGCTTAAAAGGAAAAGTTGGGGAATGAAATGTCCAAAGGGGGTCACAAGTTGAAAAGTTCCAACACATTCCTGGCAATCTAGAAGGCCATACGCATATACAGGGTTCACACAGGCTCTGGAAAGACTTGAGAACATCCTAAGTTTTCACTTCTGGTTAACCTGATTCCACATAAGCAAGCAGTGAATGCTAGGTAGCATTATAATAAAATGATTACTGAGTGTTGATGTTGTGCCTTAAGACACTCCCTGATAAACAAAACAGAGAGATCATTGCCAGTAGAACTGGCAATTCTTGTCCTACAAGAAATACTAAATGGAGTTTCTCAGACTGAAATGAATGAATATAATTCAAATCACTATGAAAAAATCAAGAGCGGAGGTAAAGGTATTATCAGTGATGCTTTTAACTAATTTACAATATTGTGTTGGTTTCTGCCATGCAACGTGAATCAGTCATAAGTATACATATGTCCCCTCCCTCCCAAGCCTCCCTCCCAACCCCCATCCTACCCCTCTGTCATCACAGAGCACCAGTGATGTCTTAAATCTACTCAAGAGTTTCAGTCACCTGCCATTTGACACCTCACAGTTGACATAAGGATATTTATAATATTTAAAAAATAAATTCATATGTATTTTCCCTTTTATTATTTATTAAGGTATACTTGATATATGTTTCGAGTATACAACAGAGTGATTCAAAATTTTTATAGGTCACACTCCATTTACAGTTTTTATAAAATATTGATTATATTCCCTGTGCTATATAATATATCCTTGTAGCTTATTTATTTTATACATCATAGCTGTGCCTCTTACTTTCCTGCCCCTGTCTTGCCCCTCTCTCCTTCCTTCTCCCCACTGGTAAGACCACTAGCTTGCTCCATCTGTGAGTCTGTTTCTGCACTGTTACATTCACTAGTTTGCTTTATATTTTAGATTCCGCTTACAAGTGATATCATACAGTATTTGTGTTTTCTGACTGACCTATTTCACTTAGCATAATACCATCCAAGTCCATCCATGTTGTTGGAAATGGCAAAATTTCCTTATTTTTGTGGCTGAGTAGTATTCCATTTTATATACACACATACACACACACACCCCAATATCTATTCATTTATCTGCTGATGGAGACTAATCTAGATTATTTCCACATCCCTGGCTCTTGCAAAAAAAATATGCTGTGAAAATTGGGGTGCATGTATCTCTTGAATTAATAACTTTGTTTTCTTGGGGTATATATCCAGGAGTGAAATTTCTGAATCATATGGTAGTTCTGATTTTAGTTTTTTGATAAATCTCCGGCTATACCAATTTACATCCCCACCAACAGTGTACCGAGGTTTCCTCCGCATCCTTTCCACACATCCTTTCCTCCACATCCTTGTCAACATTTGCTTTTGTGGCTTTTTTGATGATAGCCATCCTAATAGGTATGAGATGACACTGTGATTTTGACTTGCATTTCTCTGATGATTAGCAGTGCTGAGCATCTTTTCATATGCCTGTTGGCAATCTGTATTCTTCTTTGGAAAAATGTCTCTTCTGGTCTTCTGCTCACTTTTAATTGAGTTTTTGGATTCAACCAGTCCATCCTAAAGGAGATCAGTCCTGGGTGTTCATTGGAAGGACTGATGTTGAAGCTGAAACTCCAGTACTTTGGCCACCTGATGCGAAGAACTGACTCCTTGGAAAAGACCCTGATGCCGGGAAAGATTGATGGCAGGAGAAGAAGGGGATGACAGAGGATGAGATAGTTGGATGGCATCACCGACACAATGGATGTGGGTTTGGGTGGACTCCAGGAATTGGTGATGGACAGGGAGGCCTGGCATGCTGCAGTTCATGGGGTCACAAAGATTTGGACATGACTGAGCAACTGAACTGAATTTGATGTTGAGTTGTATGAGCTCGTTATATATTTTGGACATTAACCCCTTTCTGGTCATATCATTTGAAAATATTGTCTCCAATTTAATAGGTTGTCTTTTCCTCTTGATGGTTTCCTTTGCTGTGAAAAAGCTTTAAAGTTTAATTAAAGTCTCATTCGTTTATTTTTGCTTTTGTACCCTTTGCCTTATGAGATAGATCCAAAAAAATGTTACAATTTAGGCTGCAGAGTGTTCTGCCTGTTTTGTTCTAGGATTTTTATGGCTTCTTGCCTTACATTTAAGTCTTTAATCTATTTTGAGTTTGTTTTGTGTACGGTGCTAGAAAATATTCTAGCTCCATCCTTTTACATGTAGGTCTCCAATCTCCCCAGAACCACTAATTGAAGACTGTCTTTTCACCACTGACCATAAGTGTATGGTTTATTTCAACTCTCTATCCTGTTCCATTGATCTATATGTCTGTTTTTGTAGCAGTACCATTCTGTTTTGATTAATGTAGCCTTGAAGTATAGTCTTAAGCCATGGAACATGACTCCCCCAGCTCTTTTTTCTCAAGATTGTTTTAGCTATTCTTGGTCATTTATGCTTCCATACTATTAAAATTTTTAAATTATTTTTTCTATTTCTGTGAAAAATGCCATTGGTATTTTGATAGGGACTGCACTGAATCTGTAAATTACCTTGGATAATACAGTCATTTTAACAATATTAATTCTCCCATCCATGAACACAGAATATCTTTATATCTGTTTGTGTCATCTTCAATTTCTTTTATCAATGTCTTATAGTTTTCTGAGTACAGGTCTTTTACCAGCGTGCTGCTGCTGCTGCTAAGTCGCTTCAGTCGTGTCCGACTCTGTGCGAACCCATAGGCAGCAGCCCACCAGGCTCCTCTGTCCCTGGGACTCGTAGGCAGGTTTATTTCTAGGTATCTTATTCTTTTTGATGCAATGGTAAATGGAATTATTTCCTTAATTTCTCTTTCTCATAACAGTTCCTTTCTACTGTAGAGAAAGGCAACAGATTTCTGCATGTTGATTCTGTATCCTGAACTTTATCAAATTCATCAGTGAGCTCTAGTAGTAGTTTTTTGGTGATGTCATTATGATTTTCTAAATACATATTTTTCTTACTTTTGTAGAACTAAATACAACACCTTTACAACATTTGGCGTGCACACAAGTGGTGGATTTTTTTCATGAAAATTAAAAACACATTTATAAAAATTTTAGTAAATTGTATTGCAGAGTGAGTTAGCAAAATCATACATATATACATATGTATTTATATTTAAACTGATGAGTATATATACTTATATTATCAAATAAAATAAATTGAGATGATCTTAAATAGTTGATTTTCTTTCCAATTTCCATCTGATGGCAATCAATGAATTTCCATTTTATAAAAATATGCTCAAGTAATGAAACATCTGGTATGTTAGAATATTTCTCTAGGCAATAATGTTCAGGGGACATAGTTTGTGGAACTATCTCATTTGTCAATTCAGAGATAAGCTGAAGTGTGTTCTATATTATTTAGTGATAGAAGTTTTACATAATGGTCTATCTGTATTTTGTACCCCTTGTAGAAAGCTTGTACTTTTCAAATTATTAGCTTCAAGATTATGTTAAAGATGTATCGTTGTTGTTTTTCAGTCATGTCTGATTCTTTGAGACCCCATGGACTGCAGCACACCAGGCTTCCCTGTCCTTCATCATCTCCCAAAGCTTGTTCAAACTCCTGTCCATTGAATCGGTGATGCCATCCAACCATCTAGGCCTCCAGCATCCCCTACTCCTCTTGCCTTCGATCTTTCCCAGAATCAGGGTCTTTTCTAATAAGTCAGCTCTTCACATCAGGTGGCCAAAGTATTAGAGCTTCAGATTCAGGTAGGATACATCAAACATATAAATTAAAATACATTTCTAGATTTATGTCATGCCAGTATCAAACTCTGAAAAACAAAGATCTATGAGTGGAAAACAACAGTCAAGGAGGAGAGAAATGTAATCCAGGGAATTTCCACAATACAGCTCTTCACCCTTGGTAAGGATAGAGATTATGAATTGACAGAAACTAACATCTGTGGCCAGAAGTGTTAGGTAACCTAGGTTTAAATAATATGAATGATTAGATTAAAGCATGGATGTGATTTTGCCAGGCAAACATGATGAAAGGACAACTGGATCAGAAAATGAACAATATTTCTAGGAAGAATTGAAATTGAGCTGAAGAAGAAGTTGGAGTTGGGTATGAAAGACAGCAAAGCAGTAAGGGACTGATAGAAATAACAAACATTCCCATATGTGCATAATAACCCTTGTGACAGCTCATCTATTTTATTCATGAAAATATGAAATTATATACACTATATATCCTAAATCCCAAAGCAGTTCTTCAGAGTTTCCAGCTTTGTTACTGGGTAGATATATGTTCTTATCAAGTCATTAAATCAGAATAATTCTCAGGATTATGTGTACACGAAAGCATTCTATAAACTATAATTGCTATTGCTTTGAAGGAAAAATATATAAATGTATGACAATTTTATAAAGACACTGAACGACCTAATTTTCTTTCCTTGGGAAGGATCAAGATGAGACAAGAACAGCTTAAATGGTTACAAACCTTTCCACAAAATTTAAGATCAAGCTATATGGACTTTAGTGATGTAAAGTAGAAGTAAAGTCTATGACATTAAATATATTTATCATAAATTGTTTCTAGGACTTTTAAACACTTTAGCTTTGTGTTTGTTTTTTTTTTTTTAATTTAAGCACCTGAAAATATATGCATGGGTTTAAATATTTTTTGGCTTGGTACATCATCTCTAAAATAATAAATATCATTTTGTATCATCTCCATCCTGCTGCACAGAAAAATGGAGCTTTGTGAAAAGTGCATTATAGCAATTCAGATAATTTTATCTGTCATAATTCAAGGTTTAAGTTACAAATTCAAGGATTTTCAACAGAACAAAGCTTGTATCTTTGTAAGTATGTAAGAATAAATACACAAACAGAATATAAAATTCAAACATTTAACTTACAATAAGACAACAGATGAACTAAAATCATACACTCTGTCACTTACTCATTTTACCTAATTCCTTGCTCTGGAGAAACAGAAAAATAAAAAACACAAAGTAAGATACATTGGAAATAGGTCTTGTAGAATAGAAGTATTAAAACTCACAATCTTAAAAGTTATTTCTGTGTTTTGTGGGTCCTAACCTGAGAAGTAGTACATCTGAAATTAAAATAATATTTTGAATTAATCATATTTCAATTTTTAAGAGTTTGAGTTTTATAATTTTTGTAAACAAAGTATTTAATCTTAATACAATACTAAGATATTAATATCTATTAACATTAGTCAAACTGTACAGAGTAGTGAAAGTAAATCACACTTTAGTTAGAAAGCATTGATGCTACATTTTCTTTCCTTGTTTTGAACACAAGCCAAAGTACTTTATCAAAGCTTGCTATGAGTGTGCATATAAAGCTCTATGTGGGCAAGCCAATGGAAAGGCAGTTTGTGTTGCATGCCTATTTAAACCAAAGTACTTGTTCCAGCACTGGAGGCCTAGATAGCCATAGTGAGTGGGAAAATGTAGGGGAAAATGGAAAAAAATACTTTCAAATATACCAAAACTGCACATTCTTATTGAAGTATTATTGATATATAATATCATATATATTATCAGATGTACAATAAAGTGATTCACAATTTTTAAAGGTTATATTAAATAAAATATTGGCTATATTCTTCATGCTGCACAATATATCTTATAGCTTATTTTATACATAATAGTCTGTATGTCTTAATTCTCCACCCCAATATTGCCCCTTCTCTGCTTCCTTCTCCCCATGGGTTTGCTATAAGTCTACTTCTCATTTATTGTATTTACTAGTTTATTATATTTTTAAAAATTCTACATATAAGTTATATCATACAGTATTTGTCTTTGTCTGACTTATTTCACTTAGCATAATGCCCTCCAAGTTCATCCATGTTGCTGCAAATAGCAAAATCTCATTCTTTTTTATGGCTGAGTAGTATTCCATTGTGTGTATATACCACATCTTCCTTACCTGCTCATTTGTTGATGAACACTTAGGTTGTTTCTATACCTTGGCAATTGTAAATAACGTTGCTATGAATACTGGGGTGCATGTATCTTTTCAAATTAATGTTTTTGTACTTTGCGGACATAGGGCAAAAGTGGAATTGCTGGGTCATATGATAGTTTTAGTTTTTTTGAGAAACTTTCATGCTGTTTTCCACAGTGGCTATACCAATTTACATTCCAACCAACAGTGTACAAGGGTTCCCTTTTGTTTTTAACTGGACTGTGAGATCCAGAATTTTCTCTTTCAGAAAGCAGTTTTTTTGTTGCTGTTCCGATTCATCTAATTTTCTTGAAAGTTTAATTCTTTTTTTCTGTGTTAATGCCTCATGTTAGGTCTCCACTGTTTTCCCCTCAAAATTAATCATCTCTTTGAACTAATGAGTGTGCTCCTCCTGAGTCATATTAGTCATCTGCAATCTAATATAGCCACATCTTAGAAGCACTTGAAAAGATTTTAAGACATACTGGTATCCAGGCTACAGCCCCCGCTATTCTGATTTCATGGTCTATACAGCATTCAGGCCTAAGTCTTTTGGGAAGTTACCCAAAGAGAGAAAGACTCCCTGGAACCATTAGGACACAGATGGCCCCTCTAGGCAGGGGAAAATACTGTCCTTCAGCCCCCAAGCCAGGTGCTCCAGAGCTTTGTGCAGATTTAAACAATGAGGAGGCCCACACCAAGGACCAGAGGCCACAGGGAGCAGACATCGGCAGCTCTTTCTGAGAAGATCTGCCCCATCCGGTGGCCATCACTGCAGATAACTGAGTCTCCTGCCCTGTCCTCTTTCAGGGACAACTCAGCAAGTCCTAGCATCAGAAACACAACCTTGAGGCACCGTTTGCATGCACTGGGTGGACCCTGCACGGGGGCTGTGAGGAACGGGAGTCAGACGTGCATGACAGGCCAGTACCTTCCAGATTCCTCTCTGAGCTTGGCAGTGCACTCTGCTTGCCGTAGCACAACATCTTTCCAGACACCAAATCTCTGTTAGTAAATGAGGTCTAGGGCATTCCTGCCTTACAGTCCTTAAATCCTGGGAAATCTTCCAATTCCACAGCTATACAGTGACTGCTTTAAGAAGTCACTGTCTATCTACAATTGAATTATGCTTAGAAATCAACACTGATACTTTTTGTTTATACTCTCCCTACTTATTACAAATTATATTTCTTCCATGTATAGGTTGGTGATCCCCACTCTCTATCAGACTGCAGAAAGCAGAAAACATGTCTTAAGCCATTACTGAATTTCCAATGTCCTGCACAATGTCTGGCACGTGATAAGTGGTCAATAAATACTTGATGAAAAAAATATGGTACTTTTCATCAAGTACCTCCTTACAGGAACATCGAAGCATTACATCACAGAACATATGCAAAACACTTAGTTCCCTGCAAAAATTAAGTAATAATAAAAAACCATAGTCCTTGTTTCACTTGAATCAAATTCTTGCTTCTTTCAAAGACACCTAAGTATTCCACAGGATTTTCTCTTTGTCATCTCGTCTTCTCTCACTGATGATATTAGTAATAATGAAAAGTTAATAACAACTATATATTAATCATTTCATTATTTGACAGTAGTTTCCTGTACTCTCTTCACAGATCCTTCTCAATACATACTGTGTAAGTACAATATTGTTATTTAAGAAGAGAAAAACGTTTTGCATTTCCATGTCAATTATTTGTACAACAGTTCCTAAATTCCCCAGACATTAAGAATGACTGTGTCAGATTAAACTATAGGGTTCACATGCCACACATGAACTGTTCTACAGTGATCACGCAGAATGTCAAGAGCACCAAGGTTGAGTGTAATTAAGTAATTCATAAAGCTCTTATTCTAAAAGCTAATGAACTACACTGAAACTCTCTTATAGTCACATCTTCCTTTGCTAAGCAACATGGGATCTGAAAAAATTAAAACAAATTTCATACTAGTTTTCTGTCTGATAACATCTTGGTAGAAATCTTAACAATAACAAAATAACCAACTCAATTTATTTATTTTTCAAATAGCCCTCTGGCACTCTGTGATAATTACGTTGACTACTGAGGATGAGATGGCTGAATGGCATCACTGACTCGATGGACGTGAGTCTGAGTGAACTCCAGGAGTTGGTGATGGACAGGGAGTCACAAAGAGTTGGACACGACTGAGCGACTGAACTGAACTGAACTAATGGTATTTAAATTTTAGTCATTAGGCTTTTTTAGAGTTTTAGCTCCAGAATCCAAAGTGCTTTATGAAGAATTGATAAGCCCAATTATCCAGAAAGTAAGGAGTAAAAGAACTCATCTAATTGTTCATAACTGTATGCTGATGTTTCTGCTTGTATTTATGGAGGGAAGAGGTCAGTATTCCACTAAATTTAATGTCAGCAGAAGCAGCAGCAGCAGCAACATGAAACAATAATATCATTGTTTATTGAGCCCTTACAATATGCCAGACACCACTGTAGATGTTTAATCTCAGAATAATCCTATGTAAGTTTCTCAGTCATGTCTAACTCTTTGGGACCCCATATATGAACTATGCAGTTCATGGAGTTTTTCAGGTCAGAATACTAGAGTGGATAGCTGTTCTCTTCCCCAGGGGATCTTCCCAACCCAGGGATCGAACCCAAGTCTCCTGCATCACAGGCTGACTTTTTACCAGCTAAGCCACTAGCGAAGCCCAAGAATACTGGAGTGAGTAGCCTATCCCTTCTTCAGGGGATCTTTCTGACCCAGGAATTGAACTAGGGTGTCCTGCACTGCAGGCAGACTCTTTACCAGCTGAGCTACCAGAGAATCCCAAAATAAAAGTGAAACTCGCTCGGTCGTGTCCAACTCTCTGCAACTGTATACTCCATGGAATTCTCCAGGCCAGAATACTAGAGTGGGCAGCCATTCCCTTCTCCACTGAATCTTCCCAACCCAGGGATCAAACCCAGGTCTCCTTCACTGCAGGCAGATTCTTTACCAGCTTCCCTACCAGGGAAGCCCAGCTGTTTAATCTCAAAATAATCCTATGAGGCAACTTTATTAAGTGCATTTTACAGATGAGGAAACTGAAGCTCAGAGAATTTTGGTAACTTGTCTAACATTGCACTGCTGCTGTGCTCCAAAGCCACTGTTTACTTAGTTTTTTACTATTTTATTTACTTTTAGCTGTGCTGGTCTTTCATTGCTGCTCGCAGGCTTTCTCTAGTTGCGGAGAGCAGGGCTACCCTCTGTTGTGGTGCGTGGGCTTCTCGTTGTGATGGCTTCTCCTGCTGTGGAGCACAGGCTCTAGGCATGTGGGCTTCAGTAATTGCGGCTTGCTGGCTCTGGGGCACATGAGCTTCAGTAGTTGCACACAGACTCGGTAGTTGCGGTACATGGGCTGAGCTGCTTTTCAGCTGCAAAATTTTCCTGGACAAGGGATCAAACTCACCTCCTACGCATTGGCAAGCAGACTCTTATCCACTGTGCACACTCAGCTGCTCAGTTCAGTTCAGTTCAGTCACTCAGTCATGTCTGACTCTTTGCGACCCCATGGACTAGCTGCTCAGGTGTCACCAACTCTTTGCCACCCCATGGACTGTAGTCCACCAGGCTCCTCTGTCCATGGGATTATCCAGGCAAGAATACTAGAGTGGGTTGCCATTTCCTCCTCCAGGGGATCTTCCCAACCAAGGGATTGAACCTGCGTCTCCTGCATTGGCAGACGTATTCTTTACCACTGAGCCACCTAGGAAGCCTAACCAATGTATCACCAGGGAAGTCCCCAAACCACTGTTTAAACTGAGGTCTGACTCCAACATTTCTTTCTTATACTAGTACCTATACTAGTACCTATACCTATTTCAACACAGGTCCATGTATATGAGACTGACTTGATGCCCCAAAAGCTATGGCACCCTGGAAAACTCAAAATGTATAATTTCTTCCTATCAAAAGTTCTTAGGCAGGGCTGCCCAAGCTGATATCAAGAGATGCTTCCTACTGTAAGAACAGGGAGGAAAGTCAGAAAGAGGCAGCTAATGGAAGGAAATGGTATGAAAAGTAGAAAATGCTTCCAAAGACAAACATTTTTTCACAAGTTCACAGTGACTTCAACTAGCCAAACTTCAGAGGGTAATCACAGATGTAATGAAAAACTCAGTATATCGGTTTGTGGTAAGTGCTTCTAAAGCATTCTAAACAAATTGTATTTTTAAGTCAACCAAAGGGTCTTCATTGTGGGACTGATTCAATCAGTAATCTGCTCGAGAAAATCTCTTTATATAGTTGGTACAACCACCACTTTTTTGAAAGCTTCTTTCCAAAGGAGCACAAAGTTTAAGTCATCCAACTAAGAAATGGTGCACTGGGAGAAGGGTGGAGATGACCTACCAATTCTATTTTGGGGGATCATCTGGGAGCTCCTAGGAATGTTGACTGGAAAACCAAGGTCCTTATGACTCACACTGTTTAAATAGTTGGTTTTGCTGGGTGCAGGCTGCCCTTCTTGAACCAGGCCAGTCAGTTGTTTTAACGTGGACTTAACTCCCACCTGTATAAGACACACATTGTCAGCCTATAGAATGATCCATATGCCCTTCCCAGGCAATGTTTCCCACACCAAGAAGTAACAGCAACTCCAATTCTCTGCCTTCTATAACTGTTAATTAGTTTTTCCTGTTCTTGAATTTCATGCAAATGAAATCATATGACTAGATTTACAACTGGATTCTTGAGTTTTTCATTACATCTGTACAGATTCATCAATATTGTCCCATGAAGCAAAAGTTTATTTTTCTTTCTGGGTTATATTCTTTTTTATGAATATACCACAGTGTCACCATTCTCCTGTGGATGAGCATTAAGCTGCTTTTTAAAATAGGGATTTTTAAATGTTATATATTTATTTATTTTTGGCTGCACTGGGTCTTTGTTGATGCACACAGGCTTTCTCTAGTCGCCGAGCGTGGGGGGCTACTCTTCACTGCAGTGGGCACGCTTCTCATCATGGTGGCTTCTCTTGCTGTGAAGTGCTGGCTCTGGATGTGCAGGTTCAGTGGTTATCGCTCGTGGGGTCTAGAGCACAGGCTCAGTAATTGTGGGACACAGGCTTAATTGCCCCATGGCATGGGGGATCTTCCTGAACTAGGGATCAAAACCATGTCTCCTGCATTAGCAGAATTCTTAACCGTTGGAAGTCCCAAACTTGGATATTTTGAATAACATTGCTGTGGATAATCTTGTACTTGGCTTTTGGTGGATTCAGTTCTCTGTGGTATAAAACTATGAAGGGGTATACAGGTCCATGGTGTAGATATAAGTTTAGCCTTAATAGACACTTCCAAATAGTGATACCAATTTACATTCCCTGAGATTTGTTTTACAGCTCAGTATATCATATGCCTTGAAAGTTCCATGCCACTTGAAAAAAATGTGTATTCTAGTTATGGAACATTGTGTTTTATTAAACATGAGTTAGATCAAGGAGGTTGTAGTGCTGTTCATGTCATCCAGTCTATTGATTTTTTGGCCTAATTGTTGTATTAATTATTGAGATGATGTGAATATCTCCAACTATGATTGTGTGATTACCTATTTTTCCTTTAATTTTGTCTGCTTTTGCTTCATGTACTTTGAAGTTCTATTATTAGGCACATATATATTAATAATTGTTATGTCTTTGTGATGAGTTGGCATTTTTTTCATGATATAATGTCCCTCTCGAACTATATTCCTGTTTTGAGGTCTATCTTGTCCAATATTAGTACAGTCATCGCATCTTCCTCGTGTTTATTGTCTGCACGGCACATCTTCTCCCATCTTTTTGCTGTCACTCTTTATTGGCTTTTATAATCAAAGTATATTTCTGTAAATAGGATTTAATTGGATCTTACTTCTCTTTTTCCTTCTGCCTGACAATCTCTGTCATTTAATTGGCACATTCATTCCACTTACATTGCATATAATTTTAGGTATAGCTTGATTTTCAGTTTACCATTTTTCTGCTGGAAAAATGGTAGATTTCTAATTGTCTCCTCTGTTTTTCTTTTCTCTATACCTTCTTCTCTGCCTCATTTTGAGTTAATGAAAAAACCCTTAATATTTCATTTAAGTTCCTCTATTGGTTTTTTGGCTATATATCTTTGCATCTTTTTCATGTTATCTTAGAGGTAACATTATGACAAAATGATCACAATCAACTTAGTGTTAATAATGTACTATTTTATATGAAATGCGTCAGTTTTCAACAATACAAGCCTACTACCTTCAATCCCCCTCTCTGGGTATTGTTGTGATACATATTCTATCTTCATATGTTACATAAACTGCATAAGTAGAATATGCTATAAACCGTACAATTTAGGGGAGAAGGCAATGGCAAAACCCTCTCCAGTACTCTTGCCTGGAAAACACCATGGACAGAGAAGCCTGGTGGGCTGCAGTCCATGGGGTCGCTAAGAGTCAGACACGACTGAGCAACTTCACTTTCCCTTTTCACTTTCATGCATTGGAAAAGGAAATGGCAACCCACTCCAGTGTTCCTGCCTGGAGAATCCCAAGGACGGGGGAGCCTGGTGGGCTGCTGTCTATGGAGTCGCACAGAGTCAGACATGACTGAAGCAACTTAGCAGCAGCAGCAGCAGCACAATTTAGAGCTACCCTTTATGCTTTAAATGGTCAAATCTTAAAGACTGTCACTGTCTCTCTATGGTGGACCAGTACAGTAGCCTCTCAGCTAACTTCCTGATTCCATTCTTTCCCTCTTTTTTCATGTCATTTTTTTATACAACAGCCAGCAATATTTGCTTTCAAGTGTAAAATGGACAACGCCTCATCCCGAGTTTAATTTGCCTCAAGGACTTCCGAGGATGAAATGCAGACTCATGAAGTGGTCTTGTATTAATCTGCCAGGGCTTCTATAATAAAATACCAGAGACTGGATGGCTTAAACAAAGAAAATTTATTTTTTCACAATTCTGGAGGCTAGAAGCCCATGATCAAAGCGCTGGTAAATTCGGTTTCCAATGAGATCTCTCTTCCTGACTTGTAGAAAGCCTCATTCTTGCTATGTTTTCATCTGGTCTCTCCTCTATGAACACATGGAGAGAGAGAACTCTAGAGTCTCTTCTTCTTATAAGGACATTCAGTTCAGTTCAGTTCAGTTCAAGTCCTATCATATAAGAACCTACTTCTATGAGCTCATTTAACCTTAATTACCTCCTTATGGACTGTGTCTCCAAACACAGTCTCATTGCGGGTGAGGGCATCCATATATGAATGGGAGCAGGGGAACAATTCAGTCCATACAGGCCCGAAATGCTCTCCCTGAGTCTAAGGAGGAAAAGATCTGACTGACTTGTATGTATCTCAAAACAACACAGAGACACAAACACAACAGCTTAATCCTATTAAGGCATCTGTGTCACTGCAGGATGGACCTCACAAGGCCTATCTGTGTATGCATAACTTTTATAAACTTGGACCCTGCCTCTCAGAGCAATTCAAATTCTGAAAAAAAGTAAATCGTATTTTAAACAAGTGGAATTGCAATACAATTTAAACATAGGCCAACTATATACTCAAATACTGATATTGTAGAAGATTCAATTAATTGCAGAGAAAAAGCAAAGAAGTTGGCACCAAACTTAACCTAATTGCTGGCTACATCATTTTTCCATGACAAATGATTGGCTGTTATAAGAAGCTTGAGCAATTTCAATTGACTTACCCAGAAACAAGAAGAAAAATAAAATAGTACACTAAAATAAAATGAAAATTACTTTCTAATACCTCAACAAAAAGACTATGTCTGCTGTCTCCCAGGCCTGTGTGAAAATTGATGGTCATCTTCTATGATAACCCAGCCCAAGCAGGAGCCGCAGCAGAGCCGGGCCCTGGAGGCGGAGACCGTCCCCACAAACCCAAGTGCCAGCGCCTCCTGGGGCTCCTCCGCCCACCAGTCCAGCTGTAGATCCAGTGCCAGTTCAGGGGCCTGGGTGCCCCTGACCAGGTCCCAGACCAACTGCTGCAGGCTGAAGGGCACCATGAACAACATGTATGTGAAAATGCCCACTAATTTATCTGAGCGTGACTGCCAGCAGGCCACCCAGACTGTGCCTCATCAGGAGCAGTACCTGTATCCCCCCATCGAGGGGAATACCATGCAACCAGACTCGGTGCCACGATCCCTGTGCCCCCATTCCTGGACAGGCTGCAGACGGGCTACAGGCAGATCCAGGCTGCCTTCCCAATCACTAACCGCGAACAGAAGATGTACCCAGCAGTGACTGTGTGACGCAGTGTGTGGCTGGGAGCCTGGACTAGACGGAGACGAGCAGAAACTGTTTGCTTGGTAAGGATTCTAGCCTGGAAGTCTGCACCTCTCGGTGGTGTTTATGGCACATTTGGGTTGGATGGCTTCATTTGCCCCCAAACTGTATGAAAACATCTTTCTCCAAAAGATCTCTAGGTGTATTTTGGGCTTCTCTAGTAGCTCAGCTGGTAAAGAATCTGCCTGCAATGCACAAGACCCCGATTCAATTCCTGGGTTGGGAAGATCCCCTGGAGAAGCGATAGGCTACCCACTATTACAGTATTCTTAGACTTCACTGGTGGCTCAGACCTCCCACACTACCCCTGCACTGTGGGAGACCTGGGTTCGATCCCTGGGTTGGGAAGATCCCCTGGAGGAGGGAATGGCAACCCACTCCAGTATTCCTGCCTGGAGATCGCATGGACAGAGGAGCCTGGCGGGTTACAGTCCATGGGGTCGCAAAGAGTTGGACATGACTGAGCAACTAAGCACACAGCACTGTGATAATATATAACAAAGATAAAAGAGGTAATCCTCTTGTCTGGATGTACCCTTTATTCATTATTTTAACTGAGCTGAATGGTTGCCTGAGTTGTCAGTAATAGATGTTCTCAAAGTGAAAGACCAAATCTTGTTCAACATGGCAGCTTGTTCCAAGTGCTGAAACTCATGGACCCAACAAAGACTCTGGTCTTGATCTCTTTCATTCACTCTGTAACATTTGTGTCAGCTTCCTATCACCACTCTAACAAATAACACAAACACAGTGGTTTATGGTTGTTCAGGTTGGACATCTGATACGGGTCTCATTCAGCTACAATTAGGGTATTAGAAGGACTGTGTTCCTTTCTTGAGGCTCTAGTGGAAGATCCTTTCCCATGGCCATAAAGGTTACCAGTGTTTTAGTTCCTGTATTTGCAGAACCAAGATCTCTGTTTCCTTNCTGGAGAATCCCAAGGACGGGGGAGCCTGGTGGGCTGCTGTCTATGGAGTCGCACAGAGTCAGACATGACTGAAGCAACTTAGCAGCAGCAGCAGCAGCACAATTTAGAGCTACCCTTTATGCTTTAAATGGTCAAATCTTAAAGACTGTCACTGTCTCTCTATGGTGGACCAGTACAGTAGCCTCTCAGCTAACTTCCTGATTCCATTCTTTCCCTCTTTTTTCATGTCATTTTTTTATACAACAGCCAGCAATATTTGCTTTCAAGTGTAAAATGGACAACGCCTCATCCCGAGTTTAATTTGCCTCAAGGACTTCCGAGGATGAAATGCAGACTCATGAAGTGGTCTTGTATTAATCTGCCAGGGCTTCTATAATAAAATACCAGAGACTGGATGGCTTAAACAAAGAAAATTTATTTTTTCACAATTCTGGAGGCTAGAAGCCCATGATCAAAGCGCTGGTAAATTCGGTTTCCAATGAGATCTCTCTTCCTGACTTGTAGAAAGCCTCATTCTTGCTATGTTTTCATCTGGTCTCTCCTCTATGAACACATGGAGAGAGAGAACTCTAGAGTCTCTTCTTCTTATAAGGACATTCAGTTCAGTTCAGTTCAGTTCAAGTCCTATCATATAAGAACCTACTTCTATGAGCTCATTTAACCTTAATTACCTCCTTATGGACTGTGTCTCCAAACACAGTCTCATTGCGGGTGAGGGCATCCATATATGAATGGGAGCAGGGGAACAATTCAGTCCATACAGGCCCGAAATGCTCTCCCTGAGTCTAAGGAGGAAAAGATCTGACTGACTTGTATGTATCTCAAAACAACACAGAGACACAAACACAACAGCTTAATCCTATTAAGGCATCTGTGTCACTGCAGGATGGACCTCACAAGGCCTATCTGTGTATGCATAACTTTTATAAACTTGGACCCTGCCTCTCAGAGCAATTCAAATTCTGAAAAAAAGTAAATCGTATTTTAAACAAGTGGAATTGCAATACAATTTAAACATAGGCCAACTATATACTCAAATACTGATATTGTAGAAGATTCAATTAATTGCAGAGAAAAAGCAAAGAAGTTGGCACCAAACTTAACCTAATTGCTGGCTACATCATTTTTCCATGACAAATGATTGGCTGTTATAAGAAGCTTGAGCAATTTCAATTGACTTACCCAGAAACAAGAAGAAAAATAAAATAGTACACTAAAATAAAATGAAAATTACTTTCTAATACCTCAACAAAAAGACTATGTCTGCTGTCTCCCAGGCCTGTGTGAAAATTGATGGTCATCTTCTATGATAACCCAGCCCAAGCAGGAGCCGCAGCAGAGCCGGGCCCTGGAGGCGGAGACCGTCCCCACAAACCCAAGTGCCAGCGCCTCCTGGGGCTCCTCCGCCCACCAGTCCAGCTGTAGATCCAGTGCCAGTTCAGGGGCCTGGGTGCCCCTGACCAGGTCCCAGACCAACTGCTGCAGGCTGAAGGGCACCATGAACAACATGTATGTGAAAATGCCCACTAATTTATCTGAGCGTGACTGCCAGCAGGCCACCCAGACTGTGCCTCATCAGGAGCAGTACCTGTATCCCCCCATCGAGGGGAATACCATGCAACCAGACTCGGTGCCACGATCCCTGTGCCCCCATTCCTGGACAGGCTGCAGACGGGCTACAGGCAGATCCAGGCTGCCTTCCCAATCACTAACCGCGAACAGAAGATGTACCCAGCAGTGACTGTGTGACGCAGTGTGTGGCTGGGAGCCTGGACTAGACGGAGACGAGCAGAAACTGTTTGCTTGGTAAGGATTCTAGCCTGGAAGTCTGCACCTCTCGGTGGTGTTTATGGCACATTTGGGTTGGATGGCTTCATTTGCCCCCAAACTGTATGAAAACATCTTTCTCCAAAAGATCTCTAGGTGTATTTTGGGCTTCTCTAGTAGCTCAGCTGGTAAAGAATCTGCCTGCAATGCACAAGACCCCGATTCAATTCCTGGGTTGGGAAGATCCCCTGGAGAAGCGATAGGCTACCCACTATTACAGTATTCTTAGACTTCACTGGTGGCTCAGACCTCCCACACTACCCCTGCACTGTGGGAGACCTGGGTTCGATCCCTGGGTTGGGAAGATCCCCTGGAGGAGGGAATGGCAACCCACTCCAGTATTCCTGCCTGGAGATCGCATGGACAGAGGAGCCTGGCGGGTTACAGTCCATGGGGTCGCAAAGAGTTGGACATGACTGAGCAACTAAGCACACAGCACTGTGATAATATATAACAAAGATAAAAGAGGTAATCCTCTTGTCTGGATGTACCCTTTATTCATTATTTTAACTGAGCTGAATGGTTGCCTGAGTTGTCAGTAATAGATGTTCTCAAAGTGAAAGACCAAATCTTGTTCAACATGGCAGCTTGTTCCAAGTGCTGAAACTCATGGACCCAACAAAGACTCTGGTCTTGATCTCTTTCATTCACTCTGTAACATTTGTGTCAGCTTCCTATCACCACTCTAACAAATAACACAAACACAGTGGTTTATGGTTGTTCAGGTTGGACATCTGATACGGGTCTCATTCAGCTACAATTAGGGTATTAGAAGGACTGTGTTCCTTTCTTGAGGCTCTAGTGGAAGATCCTTTCCCATGGCCATAAAGGTTACCAGTGTTTTAGTTCCTGTATTTGCAGAACCAAGATCTCTGTTTCCTTCCTGGCAATCAGCTGAGGGCCATTCCCAGCCACACAGCATGTCCACAGTCCTTGGCTCATTGTCCACATCCTCCATCTTTAAAGGCAGCAATGGCGATTCATACTCTGAATCTTTCCCTCTTCTTTCATTGCTTCTTTCTGTGACCAAGACAGATTAGACTGAGTCCACCTGAAAAATCCAGGATAAATTCCCTGAGGGTGCATACCCTTAATTATATCTTCAAACTTCCTTTTGCCATAGAAGGTAATATATTCACTGGTCTCAGGGATTAAGGCATGGATATCTTTAAGGGGGCCATTATACTGCTTTCCACACCATTACAAGACCACCTCTAGGTCCACATATTGGGCAATCTCATTGCTGCAATATTTTCAGGACCTCTGCTCTCCTTCCCCATTATCATGCAAAGAATGTCACTGCCAAATGCACAAGGGTTATCATTTTCACTTGAACTGGATTTTTAGCCTTTTAGACTTGGTGGACACCTGAATGTTGGGATTAAGACTCTGTTCCTCAGTAAAGATCAGCCTTGTCATCACTCCAGCTGCAGGGGTACTGCAAAGGGTCCAATTCTATATTTATATTCTCCAGTATTCATGCCCATTACCTGGGGCATGAACAGAACACAGCCCTTCTGTGAACCATTAATGCTATCATAAAATGAAAAAGGTGAGAGAACATAGAAACAACTCTTGGTGTTGATTACTTTCAGGAAAGGTGCTTCAAAATGACTTCAACTGAAGACCAAAAAAATACATGAATGACTAATGAACATTTAGGGAAAAAAAAACAAGGGGAAGGAAAGATTCCTCTTTAAAGTTAAATAGATTTAAATTAAACAATTTGTTAATTGATCTACCACTTGAATCACTATTAAAATCATATACAAAGATTTGCCTTTTGTATTTAAAAAATAAAGCTGATAGATATTCTTTCTTATGTCTGAACTCTTTCTACACACAAATAAAAATATGATAATTCACTTAAATAGGGTCTGATTATGTATTCATTTATTTTAGCACAATCTGCCTAAGAACAAGTGCATGTAAAAGGGGCAAATGTCTTGTCTCCATGGTTGTAATCCCATTTTCTTAGTGTTGATGGCTTTGCCAGCATCTGCTCCATACAACACTGTTTAGAACACAACTTGCAAACCTGGAAGGTGTATTTAAAATAAGATATCCCAATGGCTGTCTAAGGCTGCTTACCTATCATCAAGATTACCTCTCCTCCTTTCCTTCATTTTTCTTCTTTGCACTTATCATTTAACATACTATATAATAAGCTCATTTATTTGTGTATAAATGAAATGGCTATATTGACATACAACAGTAGCTGTGAGGCACCCCACGGCTTGGCGCAGCATCAGCAGTCTGGGTTGCACAGTCCAGAATGTTATATAAATAACAGTAATGACATCACAGAGCCAAGGCAAGGGATATGACATTTATTATGAATGAATATTCTTAGAAGGCTTTATCTGAATCCTTCTCTTTCTGTTTAGCCTTAGGGGAGGAAAATGTTTGATTTTGTTTTATTGTCCACACATCTTTTGTTGCTCAGTTCAATTCTTTTCCCCTCAGGTGAACTAAACACAGTAACAGCAAAGACCTGGGTAAATGACAGGACAATTCTGAGTACCAACAGTCATGAGAAAAGTGATTCAGCATGTGTTCTGCTGAAACCAAACTCACAGACTAACATCTCTGCCTGGCTGGCTTAGTCATCTCTAAAAAAGAAGGCAGGCTTTGTTCAGAATGCTCTGCATTAGGGTAAGTGCAGGAAATCAAGTAACTGCCTCCGAATCCAGCTCCAATATCATGGTAGAGCACAGGAGCTATCAATTTCTTTCCTGGGTGAGTTGACAGCTCTGAGGCCTGGAGTAAGTCCCTAAATTCTCAGTCCCCACTACTCATCTGTATAATGAACATTCTCCAGGAGAATTATAGGCTTCCTTCCAGCTAGAACAGACCTTCTATAATTTTAGTCATTCACTGGAATAACCATCCTCCAATGATATAAAACATGCTTGGAATTCAGAGGCTCAAAAGGATCATAACCTAATTCAGAAATAGGTTTTTTTTCCTTGAGGTCCAGTATACACCCACTTCCAAGAACAAAGAGAATGGCTGATGAGGAGCCCTATTTCAGCCTACCATTCCTTCTGTAAATAACAAGGCAACCTACAAGCAGCAGACTGGCAATGCCCCTTCCCAGGTGGCCTCAGGGATTAATATTCAACCCGCTTCAACCATCATGTTTGAACTCCAACCATGTGGCATGATGTGCTGGCTGGCACAACCACAGTAAGAAGTAAGCTGTAATATGAAGATTAATCTGATCAGGATAATTTTAAAATATTTTCTAAAGACTACTTGCAATATAATATGCTAATGGTTATAGTTAATAAGTGCTGGCACAGATAGTATAAAGGTCAAATGAAATTTATTTTGACACAACGCCTGTTTGTCCAAGGAAATAGTATCTATGTACTAAACCGATGCAGTGAGAGAAGATAAAATTAACTGCCTCTAAAAAGCTGACATTGAAACAGGACTGATGTTTTTGTGCTAAATAAAGACATCCATTTGTCCACTCATCATACATATGGTAAAATCATGTTGGACTGTAAAAGGAAGTAAAATTAAAGGGAAATAAAAGTTAATGACTTCGGAAGATTGATGCAAATGCTCCCTTGGGAATAAACAGGCGAGGAGCAAGTTAGAGAGTACTGTGAGATGAAAGTCAGTTTCTAGTCCATTCTACAGAATCAATACAGTGTCCTGGACTTACAATAAGACTCATAAGTCATAGACTGACTTGGTCATGTATCAGCCTCCACTCAGCACAGCTCTCAATGCCTCTCATCGACAAGCGCTGCTGAGCAAAAATCTGTAATTGGAATCTGCCCGCACTTGGGCTGGCAGGGAAACCAAGTGGACAGTCAACAGCAAAAAGGGATCATCACTTTTGGGAGCTCATACATCAATTCCAGAATTTATTTCCCAAGTTGAAACTGCTGTCAGAGGCTTCCTCTGAAATTCCATTTCATAGATGAGGTTTGTATCGATGAAAATTAACATTCTGCACAAATCAGAAAGGTCCAAAGAATCATTAATGTGCGACTCTATTTTTGATGTGCTCTCTCAAGGGGAAATATTTGAAGGAACAGAGTAAGAAACAAAGGGAACAATAAACACTAGGAAATACCATTCCACTCATTCCTCCTGTGTTGACTGAGCTAGGCACTCTTGCAGGTGATAACAGTGAACAAAAATAGCAAAGAAGAAAGAAAGAAAGAAAAGAAAACCCCTGCCCTCCTAGATCTTACATTCTACCGAGAGGAGACAGAAAATAACAAAGAAGTATGTCATGTACGGTATGTAAGAAGGTGATGTACAAAATGGAGAAAACAAAGCAGAGAAGGAGGTATTTGGGGGCGGGGGGAGTGGGGTACATCAGACAAGCTGCTGTTGCAATCAGCTAGAAAAGTGTGCTTTAATTAAACACAGTTTTCCAACACCATCATTCCAAAAGGGCTTGTTGTCCAGGCAAAGGGAAGACAACCACCTGGCTTCACCCAATTCCTGTTTGTGTTTTGACCTCTTTGAACCAGTAATCAAAAACTACAGGAAGCAGGATGCTTGGGCAACATTCCTCAAGCCCTTGCCTCAATCTGGGAATTTATCTGATGGGCCAGAAAGATAAAACCCTGACTATGATAACAGCCAACATCTATGGAACTTTTTCTATGATCATCAGTCATATTCTAAGAGTTCACTCTTGTTGATTAATTTAATTCTCATGTCACATCAATAAGGTATGCGTATCATCCCTTTTTTTTTTATTAAAAGGCAGTGAGGTTCACATTTTGGCTCCAAAGACCTCACTCTTTACTACCACTGTACAGTGACATGTGGCTGCATCTAATACTCTGCTTCTTTTTGGACAGCATACAGGCAACATGAAATTAATGTGCTCAAATAAAACTCTGGATCCTTAATACATCTTTCCTTCCCTCCTCTTCCACCTCTGGCCACCTGTTTCTCACCCAGGTTTCCTGAACTGTCTTTATAAATAGCACACCCTTCACAAAGCTGCTCAGGCCCAACACATAAGCCTTGATTTATCTATTTCTCTCACATGCTTCATCTGAGCTGTCTGAAAATCCTGCAAACTATTTTTCAAAACCAATGACCTCCAACCACTGCCAGGTCTCTGTCAGGTCGCACCTACAGGACCAGGACAGCCTTCCTGGTCTCTCTGCTTTCCTCTCGCTGCCAAGACTCAGTTCTTGCTCCCTGAAGTGGCAGTGATTTCTGAAATGTAAATCACATCATACCACTGAACCTGCTCAAGTAAGTCAGATGGCTTCTATATCAGTCAGGATTCTCCAGAGAAACAGAACTAATA
>SJYV01025867.1:328751-346717 GCA_006410875.1 Neotragus pygmaeus | reverse complement strand
GTGTGGGGGGGAGGGTAGGCTGTGTGTCTGGGTGTGTGTGGGTGTGTGGGGGGTGTGTGTGTGTGTGTGTGTACATACTAGCAGGCTTAAACTTCCAGCAGGCCCACCTGTCTCAAACAGACCAAGACCCATCTCTCCCTCTGCCTTCGCAATACTTGCCAGTGCCTGGAAGTATAACAAGTTACACGCTTGTTTACTCTCTGCCTCTGCCCCTCTAGAGTGCTTTATTTAAACATTTAAAGTTCTCCTTTTACTCATCATATGGTCAAATAGTTTCTGCCGTATTGTAGGTATTCAGTGAATGAAGCTGAATGAATGAAGAACATCACGAAAGTACATTTTTTTAATCCATTTGTAGAAAGGGACCAAATACCAGAAAACATTAATATCACGTTTTAAACTTTAATGAAGTAAATGAAACCATAAATGATATTACTTTTTTGCTATTATTTATACTTCATACTACATTCCTTTTTGTTATGGCTGGTTTTTGTTTTTATCTAAGGTTGCTAATTTTTTTGTAAGCATTCAATGTTGTTTTAGGTGGATCAATTCACCTAATCAAAAGAACCTACACTGAAAAATCACACCTTTAAAAATCATACAACTCAAAGTTATACAGCAGCTCTCTAGAACTTTCATCTCATATAAAACTCTAGAGTGTATAGTTAACAATATAGTGTTGTACACTTCAAAACTTGTCAGCAGGGTAGATCTCTCACCAAGTGTTCTTTCCACAAAGAATAATAAAGGAAGGGAATACAGGAGTGCTTTCAGAGCTAATGGATATGTTTATTACGTTGTTTGTGGTGATGGTTATCACAGATGTATGTATATGTCCAAACTCATCAAAATGTATACATTTAAACATATGCAACTCTCTGTATATTAAGTATATCTCAAGTTTTAAAAAATCAGTAAACCCCATTCCTCCACAGACCCATGACCTCCATGCCAGCTGAACTGCAGCTCTGTCCATGCACCACCACCTCTCTCTTCATCTGAGCACTGTGAATTATTATAGCCCATTATATGTCTTAAAAACAGCATTCAAGCCAGAATTGGTATTTACAAAGAAGGAAGGGAAAATCAGTGGAGCCAGTGTTAAAAATGTATCTATATAGTGATTGATAGCTAATGTTCTTTGTTTTCAAGGAAATTACTCTTCATCTCATTACGTGAGTGATCCAGGAGAATTTTGAGTTCTCTTAACTCCAAGTCTACAAATTAGATAACCCAGAAAAACTTGGTGCTATCACATTCTGCACTCAATCAAAGGAACATCTTCAGGCATTCAGAGGGAAACTTATTCAAATTTACTGTTTGACTCCTTGGCATTTGGCAGAGAAGGCTCTTACTGGGAATTTTATAAGCCCAAATGTCTTTTCTCTCACAATAAACAGAGATCCAGAGACTTCAGTGTCTGTTTATGGTCACAAGGATGACCCTTTTGCAGAGTCAAAATTCAAACTCAGGTGTTCCCAGTAACCCAGCCCCCTGGGGACAAAAGCCCCAAAACTCTAGGGACTCAGTCCAAGTTCCACAGGTAGATGGCTGGCGCCTAGTCAAATCTGCAATCTCTAACTTTCAAGAACATCTTCAGAAAGGGTTCTACTACTAGCTTACACTGCAGGAATCTCCAACATCCCAGGGAAGCTCTTAGGTTCTACGTCTGTGAGTTGACAGAGGAGTAAGAGAGTGAAGTCTTTAAAGAGCCCAGCAGCTTCCCTTGTCCCTGCCACAAAGGCTACAGCCACAGGACACAGCCTTCTCCCCACAGGGCTAAGGCTTGCAGGCCCGGGGTCCACTTAGACAAACCACTTGCTGCTCAAGGAAGAGTGATGATTTCCAGCATGTCACTCTTCCAAACTCCCGCAAACAGTTTTTGGATGCATGCTGTTATCTTTCCTCCAGGAATGAAAAAAATGCATAAATAAATAAATGAAGTGGGCATTTTATTCATAAAATGAGTATTTAGTTTATAAAAGAAATGATAGTTCTAGGAAGAATCCTCCAGAAATCATGTGAATTGTGCAAATTTCAGACACCAACCACCCTGAGCCTTATTTTCCTTAGTTGTAAAATGACAAGATTGGGATTCTATAAAATCTGGTCCAGCTCTAAGAGTCTGTGTGCTAAAATCAATTAAAACCCTTTTGTTTTTCCTCTCAAATTTCAGTTCACTTTATGCATTATTTCTCAATTAAATATAATAACATTCTATTGAAAATAAGCTCTTACCCCACCTTTAAAAAACACATCTTGTCTTTCCATTTTCTGTCTCCTCTTTGTACATCCCAGCAGTCACCATTCAAGGGCTGCTCTATTTTGTGCTGTTGTATTTCCTTCAGCTTTCCTCTTTCTTTGAACAGCAGGTGCCAGAATAACAAGGCAGTGTGAAATTTACGGAAACAATGTGTTTATACACTTGGCTACCTTATCTCAAATGTAACACTCCTGGACTCTAAATCAGATGTATTGCCATGTGTTACAAGGTACAAAGAATACTGTACAGGCTAGTACCTATCATTTTTTGCACAAAGGTATGGGGTCCCAAAATTACTTTCTTGAAATACAAAAATTTCTATAAATACTTTTGCTGTATCTTTATGGCAACCAAAATACTCTTAAATTGAAATTATTCCCTGTTTACATTACAGAGTATTTAATAAAGTCCCAAATAAAAGCTGGTCACAGCAACAAGAATCCTTTAATTGAAGCAAACTAAAACACTTGAATCATATCGTAATTTCTAGTAGAGGCAGACTATAAAATTCAATTCTTTCTTGAATAAATAAAGACATTCTAAGAGTACATTTCCTTGAGAAATTTACTTTCTGATTGTTTCTGGGAAAGCCCTCTCTCAGCTAAGTGTTTTTTTAATTAAAGTTGAACAGAGAAGGTTTTCCTTTTAAACCACATATCTGACCACATAGATATCTCATATTTGATTCTGCAGAAAGATATGGTTGCATTTCTCTTGGATTTGAGATATTAGCTATTGCTTGCTACCCACACAGGATCAGGATTAGGAAAGCTGATAAGGTAAATGTGTTTTCCTGTTTTCTTACATCTGACATTTCCACTTCTCTCTTCCTTATGAAACCATTACCCTACCCCAAATGGGGTTCAGTTTGTATGCTCCAGTGACGGCAAAATAGAAAGTCACTCCCTTCAACCAATGTTCTTACTGTGTAGGTAGATTTATTTTGAATCTAATTCCTGCATCATAGGCTTCTTATTTGCAATGGTAAAGTAACGAATCAAGTTCTCTATTAGATTTCAGCCTTAGGTGACAAGCACAAAGACTATATAATACATCAAAATCAGTACCTAGACCATTATGTATTTCACAATATGTCCCTGGTGAACACCAGAGACAGAGTTAGAAAAGACACATTTCTTGTCCTCCATGAGCTTGTTATACATTTAAAATCCCAGGAAGCCCTATTGCAAAATATTCCTTCAAATGTCCTGACTGTGGGATCTGAGATTCTCATGTGTCTCCAAACGTCCTGACCAGTATACGATCTCATTAATACCTGAGGATCAACCTATAGACAATCTCAGTGTCCTCTAACCTAGTTACCCCAACTCTGCTGATGATTAAAACCACCAAAGAGATTTTTATTAATTCAGGAAGCTGGGCGTGGAGACCAGAAATCTGCATTTTCCAACCAGATCTGACTGGCTCTCTTGCCTTCTCTTCTTTCCCTCCCTCTTCTCCTCCTCTCCTTCCTCTACCTCCACTTACTTCTCCTCCACCTCATCTTCCTCTTTCTTCTTCAAATAAATAAATAACAGAAACAAAATTTGGTAAAAGTAGTGTTCTCCTAAAATATCTTACAAGTGAAGACTTTGAATTTGAAAGCCAGAACAGTCCTGCACTTACACACTTTAATAAATTCATACATATATATCTTAGTTACTGGGAATATTCAGGCTAAACATGTAAAAGGCTCAAGAAAACCTGATAATTTTATTTTACAGAGATGCTAAGCAAAGCCGTGACTGTTTTCATGTGAATGCCTTATCACAAGCAGACATGGCGGGGTTGGCATGCTCAGGTAGTCCTAGACACAGGTAATTTGAGCTATCTATAAAGCTTGTTACATTTACAGTCTAACAAATAGTTATGGCCCTTTAAACATCTCTGTTATTTCAGACACATTTCATATTTATTTATTTATGAGAGGTCTAAAGGGAATTTTCAAGGGTTTTTTTTAATTTTCCATATAATTCTTTCAGCAATTACTTGGTTTTTTAATAACATTTAAGCCATACCTTATACATGTTTATAACCTTTAACCCAGATTTTAAAGTTTTAAGACTTGAATATATATTGAATGAAGGCATCTGGGATTTGGTTTTATTTGCTTTGCCTCTTCAGAAAGCAATACATGCAGGTAATTATTTTAGGAAATGTTCTACTGTCGTTTATTTTATTGCTTACTTACTTTGGCTTTGTCATATTGCTCCCATATCTTCAAGTCTAATTGCTAATTATCTTTCCCCCAAATATCTTAGGATTAATTTAAAACAAAGTTGATATCTCATTCACTTCCGTTTGATGTGCTTTCTTTTGCAGAGCAAATATTTATTCCATTGATAAGTATTATACTCAACCTAAATCAAATTGCCATTACAAACTAGGTATGCAGGCCTACTATCTTAAGATTATTCTGAATTATTTGTTTTTTTCTTTTGTGAAAGAATGTTTTTCATCTCTCCAAAACTTGTAAAACCATGTTGTCTTAAACACTTTGTAATTTTTCTGTAGTCATTAACACTTTGTAGGAATCTTACCATGAAAAGATAAGATCTGGAAATATTCTTAACCAATTATTTATTAAAAGGTAATTAAATCAAATTATATTGCCCTTTGCCCTTCAACTTCTTTCAAATACTTCTTTCTCATCCTATTACAAAAGTAATGTAATGCAAGTATAAGGAAACGTAAACTATTTTGTCCAATTATTGTGAGATCAGTACCACTAGGAAAGACATAGCATCAGGTCCACATTTATTTTCATTAAGTGAGATGCTCCACTGAAGTATAATAAATATATATAAATGTCAACAAAAAAGTGTACTGGGACACTGACCAAAAAAATAAATATAAAAGAAGAAAGGAAATGCAAAAATAAAAACAAAAGGTGTACTGGTTGATGAATTTCCAACACGATCTCAAATGCTGTGTCCAATATACTATCCCATCCTCAATAAACACTAGCAACACCCTGACCTTTGGTCACACCTTTCCTCTCACTTGACATTAACCCAGTGAAGACATGCCATATCCTTGGGAGAGCCACGTAAAGAGACTGAAAACATGAAGGAGTGTTCGTTGAATTAGGTACCATGGCCATGTTGCCCAAGCATGAAAATCACTTTTTAAAAACCCTTTTGTGCAGCTCCTGGCTATGAAAAGACAACAGCTGTAAGAGATGGAATTCAGGTCTCGAATCCTCTACAGGAGCCATGCCTGAAAATCACTGGGTCTAGAAGAAATTTGAAATACTGCCTGGAAGCCAGGTCCAGCGCTAGATACTGGGAGTACAGTTTCCTTGGGATCCTTCTGGAGTTAGGAGGAATCCAGACCACACGTGGGGATGCTCCACAGCAGTGGTCCACTTAGGCACCAAGCGGAGAAAAGAGAACTTACCCTTGCCTGGAGAAGTCAGAAAGATTTGCCAAGGAGAGGAGACTTGAGGGGGGCCTAAGTGCGGCTCAGATCATGAACTCCTTATTACCAAATTCAGACTTAAACTGAAGAAAGTAGGGAAAACCGCTAGACCATTCAAGTATGACCTAAATCAAATCCCTTATGATTATACAGTGGAAGTGAGAAATAGATTTAAGGGCCTAGATCTGATAGATAGAGTGCCTGATGAACTATGGAATGAGGTTTCTGACATTGTACGGGAGACAGGGATCAAGACCATCCCCATGGAAAAGAAAAGCAAAAAGGCAAAATGGCTGTCTGGGGAGGCCTTACAAATAGCTGTGAAAAGAAGAGAGGNAAAACCGTAGCTTTGACTAGACAGACATTTGTTGGCAAAGTGATATCTCTGCTTTTTAATATGCCATCTAGGTATCATAGCTTTTCTTCCAAGGAGCAAGTGTCTTTTAATTTCATGGCTGCAGTCACCATCTGAAGTGATTTTGGAGCCCAAGAAAATAAAACCTGTCACTGAAAATATATGCTACATTAAAAAATACAGTAACTGCCCAATAAACTCTCAAGTGAAAGCTATATATATGCTATAGTATTGTTTTAAACTTATTTTCTTTAATAATGTGAGCATCTAGAGACAATATACAGCTGACCCTTGAACTATGCTGTGGTTAGGGGCACTGACCTACCATGAAGTCGAAAATCTGTGTATAGCGTTACAGCTGGTCCCCCACACGCACAGCTCTGCATCCACAGATACGCCAATGGCAGATCATGTAGTACTGTAGTATTTACTGTTAAAAATCTGTGGGGCTTCCCTGGTGGTGTAGTGGTTAAGAATGCACCTTGCAATTCAGGATCCAATTAGGGTTTGATCCCTGATCAGGAAGATCCCCTATGCCACAGAGCAACTAAGTCTGTGCGCCACAACTACTGAGCCCATGCACTGCAAGTGCTGAAGCCTGTGCACCTAGAGCCTGTGCTCTTCAACAAGAGAAGCCCACGCATCACAACTGGAAAGCAGCCCCACTCGCCACAACTAGAGAAAGTCCACGCGTAGCAACAAAGACCCAGCACAACCAAAAATGAAATTAATTAATCTAAAAATCTGTATACAAATGGATGTCTGCAGTAAAACCCATCTTGTTCAAGGGTCAACTGTACAGATCTTCCTCAATTTACAATAGGGATACATCCTGATAAAACCACTATAAATTGCAAATATTAAGTTGAAAATGTATTTAACACTCCTACCCTACCAGTCATCATAGCTTAGCCTAGCTTACCTTAAACATTCTCAGAACACCCATATATATTTATGAGAAAAAACCATCTACCTTCTCAAGAGCTCCAACTACCTCTATTACATAAAGGACTGGAAACAGATATACACAAAACAGTATCTACCACTAATAATTTAAAAACCTTTAACTTCGGCTTTGTGAGAGCCATCAGATCTCCATTTCTGTGTCTTTATCCATGAGTCGGGGTCTTTATCTGTGCAGAAGTAACACCACGTCATGTTCACAGGAGGGTTTAACTTCCACTGGCCACTCAGCATAAGCAGTCAGGGATGGGATGGGAGAAGCACTGATTAATAGAGCTTTAAAGGCTGCTTCAGATGCCTTAAGGCAAATACAATATCCAAGAGTTCCACATCTTTCCACTGGTTCAAAATTTCATTCATAATCACTACTTTAGCCAAATTATACAGAATGGCAGTTTCCCAATGACAAAAGCCTGTTTCCTTTAGTTTTTTGACACTTCAAGGGCAACCCAAGGCTACTTCAATAAATTATGGATATGCAATTACAGAAAAGAAATCAGGAAATGGAGACAGGGACAATGTCCTCAGAGGATCGGGCAGAACACAGTGGAGTATATATCTGGTCATTATATTTAAGGGAGCAGGTCCAAGGGAGAACACAGCTGTACTCTCTTAATAAATACCCTGGGCTGCTTAGAAAGGAGGGAGCTTTGTCTAAACACAGGTACAGTTTCCACAAAGGGCTCCTACCCTTAAAGTGTTCATCTTTCTAACCCCCAAAGCTTAGCACAAGTAACAAAAGAAAACCTTTTTCTCCAAAGTTGAAAAGAAAATAACTACCCATTCCTTATGTTGCTCCCTGGTTCCCTATATACAGAGCACTTCCTGGGGAAAAATGACCTGAAGTGGTAGAATTCTTTAATGAAGGTTCTTACTTTATTACAGATTAAATGCACCACATTGTCAATTTATAAAACTATCAACGTGGATTGAGAAGTAGTTCCCATGCCTGCTAGATTTGTGTTATTAGCTCAAAGCTGATTATCTGACTATTTTTCCATAAAAGTGAACCCCAGCAACTATAGATCTGGAGAATCCATGCCTTAGAAGAGATCAGCAATGTGGCCTTATGAACTCACTGTACTCCCTCAGCGAATCCTGTCTTTCCACCTAGAGCAAAGCTCTGGACAGGAGCCACTGTCAACTGCAAAGCAGTCATCTGGAGAGTATGTAATTAAAATTAATTTTGTATCCACCTATATACTCTTTTTAATCAATTTACTATTTCCTTGTAGAACTATTCTAAAGGCCGAACCTCATGGTACAAAGGGTTATTTTTTTTTTAACAGAAACATCCATTATACAAAATGTTGAAGTTATTTTCAAACAGAATAATTCTCACAGAAATTTTTTTCAAAGAAGGTTTACCAACTTCTTTGTTCTTTGAACCAAAGCCAGGGATATTCCATAGAACTCTGAGAAGTGAAAAAGAAACACTAATAATTTTCATGAAGCAGTGGTGGGCAGAGTGAGGGTTTCAGCAAATGGCAGTTGTGACAGTCTGTCAAACCTTCCAGAGTATTCTCCTACATATCACCAATTTAAGGGATGAAGGCAAACGGATGCTTTGGCAGATGTATCTTACTAAAGATATTTAGTATCTTACTAAACTTACTGAACTTACTAACGGTATTTTCTCCACCAACTCTTCCATTCATTTTAAAATTTCCTAATTCCTCGTATTAATTGCCTTCCAGTTTGAAATACCTAGAATAATTTCCTTTCTGCTGACTCACTCCTAGCTAATCCAATAAGGAATACAAATTACCCTCAGATTGACCACTTTTACATTTTAAAAGTAAAATAGTTAATTTTATATAGTCTGAGTAACCAGGGTTTAAAGAAAATTAACATTTCTATCTAGTCAGATAACAACGGTCACTTCCAACCACACTTCATCCTCTGATATAATCTGGGATCATGTGATCATGTGGTTGGTTGACCTGCATTCATTTGACCACTAAGTACTGCCCTTCATTAAAAGTCGGCAATGGCCCCTCGGATTACTGATACCATCTCCAATTAATAGTGCAGGACACCAACTATATGGCAGTCTTAGGTCCCACATGCAGAAATAAATGAATCTGAAATCAAACTGGATACTGCCTCATGCCTGAGCCCTTTCTGTCACAGGCTCTGACTTTTCACCATAGTATGTGATATTTCAGAGTGGTCACGATGAACACTTTGGGAATTAATATAAGGTAACCAACTGAACTGAACTGAGGAGATCCAACCAGTCCATTCTGAAGGAGATCAGCCCTGGGATTTCTTTGGAAGGAATGATGCTANAGTATGTGATATTTCAGAGTGGTCACGATGAACACTTTGGGAATTAATATAAGGTAACCAACTGAACTGAACTGAGGAGATCCAACCAGTCCATTCTGAAGGAGATCAGCCCTGGGATTTCTTTGGAAGGAATGATGCTAAAGCTGAAACTCCAGTACTTTGGCTACCATGAGAAGGGTTGACTCACTGAAAAAGACTGATGCTGGGAGGGATTAGGGCAGGAGGAGAAGGGGACGACAGAGGATGAGAAGGCTGGATGGCATCACCGATTCACTGGACGTGAGTTTGAGTGAACTCCAGGAGTTGGTGGTGGACAGGGAGGCCTGGCATGGTGCGATTCGTGGGGTCGCAAAGAGTCGGACACGACTGAGCAACTGAACTGAACTGAACCAACACCATACATTGTTTTGTAACAGCATCTACATTCTGAAATCTCTCCCGTATGGCCAGATACTGTGGAAATCTTCCCAGCCAGCTCATAGCAGTAGATGTGTGGCTTTCAAGATGCTGTGAAAACCTAGTACCACGTGGGACCCTGTGGGATGGGCTCTCAAGAAAAGATCTAACAAAGGAGCTGACTAAAGCATATGGATATAATGCAACAACAATAACAACAACAATCACAAAAACGTTATTCCCAAGACATATGTCACTGGAAGACATACTGGCTGTCATACCCTGGTTTACTCACCTGGGTCTTCTATGAAACACACATGGTGACATATTTCTCCCCAAAACCATCGCTTTCTTCAACTTTCTTAACCAAATTCTGAGGCTCTTGCAGAAAAGATGTACTTTTTTGCTGAAAACAGTGCAACACCAGAGCCCTCTCTTTGGCAGGCAGTTACTTAAAATATGCCCACTGGACTTCACAGTAAGAGGCTTGGCCTCACCTTCGGGCAAGACACTGTACCACCAGCAATTTTCCCTGCCAATCCTTCCACATGACGAAGCACATATGGATGCAAATAAGCTAATCCTTCTCTGAAAGAGTAAGCTGCACCTGGCAGTACCTTACAGAAGCGCCAGACAGAGAAGATGTGATTGTGAGGTACCTGGGGGACTGCCACAAAGCAGGCTGGGAAAATCCCCACCTGGGATACTTTAGATAAAACCTAATCATCTGCTGGGATAATTGGCCTCTGAAAGGGATACATGCTAATAATAGCATTGAGCCATAAGGTTATTAAACTGCCAAAAGGTTAGGAATATGTGCCTATTGATTAGAGCATTTCTGAAGATAGCAAAGCCACCAGTTAAAATAAATTTAGGATGACATGATATGAAGAGGAAGAAACTGTGCATCCTGTGATGTGGTAAAGAAGACTGAGGGACAGGTCATCTCCTCACGTAACAAAACATAAAGAAATTACATAAACGGCCTGATGGTTCTCTGTAAAAATTGGGAAACTACCAAACCACCAAAATAATGATGCTGGTAGACAATATAATTAGGAAAAGGAAAATAATCTTAAAAGGATCTGTAAATAGCTTGCTTTCCAAAACATGCCCCTTTAATTTCTCTCTCTACCCTGGATTTTCTAATGACAAGACATGTTTTAAAACATGTTGATGATATCACTACTCTTCCTCCCATAGACAGATGGGTGTCCATGCCCCCTCCTTAAATATTAGTGACCTGCTTGTAACCAGTGGGATGGGTGAAAGTGATGCCACAACACTTCCAAAACTAGGCAAGAAAAGAATACAACTCCATCTGGTTCTCTTGGAACATTCGCTCTAGGAAAACTCAAGACTCCATATAATAAATAGCTTCCCTGAGACCACCATGCTGGAGAAGGTGAGCAATGAAGCAATTCCCTACTGCCCCAGCTGTGGTTCTAGCTAACCACTTCCCTCATAGCTCAGTTGGTAAAGAATCTGCCTGCAATGCAGGAGACCCCAGTTTGATTCCTCAATCAGGAAGATCTGTTGGAGAAGGTATAGGCTACCCGCTCTAGTATTCTTGGGCTTCCCTCATGGCTCAGCTGGTAAAGAATCTGCCTGCAATGCAGGAGACTTGGGTTCGATACCTGGGTTGGGAAGATCCCCTGGAGAAGAAAATGGCTACCTGCTCCAGTATTCTGGCCTGGAGAATTCCATGAACCATATGGTCAATGGGGTAGCAAAGAGTTGGACACGACTGAGCAACTTTCACTTCACTAGCTTCAATTCCTAATCACGTGAATGAGCCATCTGCTGCCAGCCAAACCATTCGCTGACCATTGCCACAACCATCATCTGATCACAACAGCACAACACCCCCCCCAAACAAGAGCTGCCTGTCATGCCATTTCCAAACTCCTGAGACACAAAAATATAAGCAAACAAAAAGGTGATCTCTTTCCCACACCATTATGTTTGGGGATAATTTGTTATGCAAAACATTGCTAACCAGTCTCCAAACTTCCAACAAATAATAACATTCAGTAATGTCTTTCAATTGACAAAGTTCAATCACATCATCTCAACTAATTTTTATAAATATCACGTGAAACAGGTATAATAATCACACATTGCAATGACCAGAACAAATGATTAATATTATAATTAGGATTCAGATCCATGTCATTTTATTCCAATGACCTTCAATGTTGTGCTGACTCCCAAACAAGGTGATATACTTTAAATGGCTAAAAAATTTATCTATTCAAAAATTCTAGATAATGAAAAAATGCTAGGTAATGAAAAAACTAACAGCAGTGTTCCTTTGCCTGACATTTCCAGATGGACTGTCTCGCCATATATTTGTGTTTTTTTAAATTAAAAAATAATAATAAAGCAATTCTTGCAAAGTCTAGATGACAGCCAATCCTTGCATTTCTTTAAATTTGTAACTAACAAGATGATTTCTATGCAATTTTACCCTCACCATTATAAGGAACAGACCAATTTTCAAGAAATGAAATAAAAATGAATTTTAACCATGGATGGTAAGACATATTTCATAACAACTCTCTCTCACATTTTTAATCACACATTGAGAATTGATTGGTTGGGGCCCTTAAATTTAGAATTTGATTACTCCTAAAAGAGTCTGCCAAATCTGGCATGTTGTCTAGGTATTTTGAATTCCCTTGTATTAATTTTTTTACAATGGAGAAGTCAACAAAAACAAACTTACTTTTCCTTATTAAGGGCACTAATGTGATACAAATAAGTGTACAACTTGCTTCCAGCCTTATATAAGCTTACAATCTTGTTGGGGCTATTTTGATATAAATTTGTATGATGCAGAAGAAATCATATTGGATTAGGAATATATTTCCTTGCATATCTAAAAAGGGTACTAGAAATATGAAGCATGAAAATGCCTTAAAATTCACAAAACACAAGCAAATATGATATAAAATATGTGCAGATTAAAACAAAGATTTTATCCAAAATGGTGACTGGAGCCCATGATATTTCTGCTCTGTTTTTGGAAAGTATTAAGTTATATTTTACTGGCTGGTTCCAAAAGAGAGAGTCCACTGCTGATTATTAACCCCTTTTGATTACATACACCACACAAGAAAACACAAAACCAGGTTTCCTAGGAATTCTGATCAAGATAGACATTAGTGAGATTCCAGGAATTCAACTGAAGTTCAGTTCAGTTAGGTTGCTCAGTTGTGTCCGATTCTTTGCAACCCCAATGGACTGCAGCATGCCAGACTTCCCTGTTCATCACCAAATCCTGGAGTTTACTCAAACTCATGTCCGTGGAGTTAGTGATGCCATCCAACCATCTTAGCCTCTGTTGTCCCCTTCTCCTCCTGCCTTCAATCTTTCCCACCATTAGGGTCTTTTCAAATGAGTCAGTTCTTCACATCAGCCTGCAATAAGCAGGGTGACAATATACAGCTTTGACACACTCCTTTCCCAATTTGGAACCAGTCTATTGTTCCATGTCCAGTTCTAACTGGTGCTTCTTGACCTGCACATAGATTTCTTAGGAGGCAGGTCAGGTGGTCTGGTATTCCCAACTCTTGAAGAATTTTCCACAGGTTGTTGTGATCTACACAGTCAAAGGCTTTGGCATAGTCGATAAAGCAGAAGTAGATATTTTTTCTGGAACTCTCTTGCTTTTTCAATGATCCAACAGATGTTGGCAATNTATTTCTTACAACTTTATGAGGTATAATATATAAAAACCACATATTTAATATGTACAATTAGATGCAGAAAGAGTGTCAATCTCTTTCTCATATGTCAAGACAGCACTTAGGAAAGGCCTTCAGCCCACTTCTTTGTGGGATAATCAGATCCTGTGCACAAGTGCATGCATGATCAGTTGTATCCAACTCTTTGCAATGCCATGGACTGTAGCCCACCAGGCTCCTCTATCCATGGGATTTCCCAGGCAAGAATACTAGAGTGAGTTGCCATTTCCTTCTCCAGGGGCTCTTCCTAACCCAGAAATCAAACTTGCATCTCCTGTGTCTCCAGCATTGGCAGGTGGATTCTTTACCTCTGAGCCACTTGGGAACCAATCAGATCCCAGGAGTGATAAAAAGTGATCTCTGATTCTGTATGTTCCCAGAAGGGTGCTGGGACTGAAATGCATACAAAGGGATAAAAGATGGACATAACATCACCAGGACAACCAATAGGGTTAACCAGAGTTTTTACCGGATTCCCCAGAGCAGCAGGTAAACACATAACATAGACTTAGAATGGCAGGTGCTTCTCTGTACAGTCACAGGGACAAAAAGTCCAGCGGGGCAGACTGGTCTTCTTGGTCCCAGACTCCTGAAAACACCTGCCTGCGTATGGAGCGCCTCACCACATACAGGCAGTGCCACTATCTAAGGTCACGGAAACGGCCCCTCCAGAAGAAAGAGTACCCCTGACTCTCCAAATCGGTAAAGCCATCACCATGCTGTTAAACCCTTTATTCTTCATCTACACTAAAGGGGTTTGTGTCCTTTGCCTGTCTCTGGATATTTCACTGTCAATCATCTTCTCCCTCGTGAGAAACAGGCAGAGAATCAAAAAACAAATAAATAGTAGATGTGGTAGTTCAGAAATTCCAATTACACATAAAATACCCTTCTGCTGTCTCCTTAATATATAAAGGAATCCTATAATATAAACTTTATAAATCACAGAACTGATCCCAGAGTTTATAATCAGAAAATAATAAATGCTTTAAGGTTGTTGAGGGAGTTCTTTTTCTGATTAGGATGTAGAACAGTGCAAAACACCATCATCCCCATGGTAACAGTAAGAGGGAAAAAACTACTTTTCTATAAAGCTATCAAAGAGCAGTGGCAATAAAAAAAAAGAAGCATTAATGAGCTATTAATATGTTCCAGAGAGAGACAAGCAAAGAGCTGAATACACTTATATCCTTAGCAGCAAATCCAATCTGACTTTGCAAATTCCAAGCAAAGTTGCCATAGATAGAAGAGGGAGTGATTAGGAGACAGGTTTTAAGTGTGAGGGCAGGCAAAACAAAGAAAAATCTATAACAGCTTAAATATAAAAAGAATGGTTCAGGCCAACATATCTCCAAACTTCTACCCCCTAGGAATTTTTCTGAGTAAGTAGCAGAGATAATTATGAGGACAGAACTAAAAGACAGAAAAAAAATTGATCATTTCAATGGTGTTCAGACCCTAGGACACTGTAAAACCTGAAGCCATAAGTAAATCATAATAAATCATAAGCTAAAAATAAAATCATTTCAAGCTCAAACTTGGGAAGATCAAAAGGATTGATTTGTCCCTTAGGAACATTGAGGATTTCCCTATCTTGCCTTTTGTAAAAAATGCTGTGATGAACATAGGTGTGCACATATCTTAACAAATTTGTTTCATATCTTTGGTTAAATATCTAGAACTGGAATAGCTGAATCATTTGATATTTCGATCCTTAATTTTTTGAGGATTCTCCATACTGTTTTCCATAGTGGCTGCATCAATTTACATTCCCAACAACAATGTAGGAGTGTTTCCTTTTCTCCACATCTCTCCAACACTTATTATTTCTTTCCTTTTCTTTTTTTTAATTAATTAATTTTTTTAATTTTACTTTACAATACTCTATTGGCTTTGCCATACATCGACATGAATCCACCACATATTTCTTTCCTTTTCAATGGCAGCCATTCTAAGGGGTGTGACATGATATCTCATTGTAGTTTTGACTTGTATTTCCCTTAATTAGTGATGTTGAACATCTTTTCATATGTTCGTTGGACATCTCTATGTTTTCTTTGGAAGAGTGTTTATTCAACTCCTCTGCCCATTTTTTAATGGGTTGTTTGAATTCATGTTGTATGAGTTACTTATATATTTCGGATATTAACCCCTTATCAGAGACATGATTTGCAAATACATTCTCCCAGTCAGCAGGTTGTCTTTGTCATCTTGTTTTGGTTTCCTTTGCTGCGCAGAAACTTTTTCATTTGATTAGTTCTCGCTTGTTTATTTTTGCTTTTATTTCCCTTGACTAAGGAGACATGTGCCAAAAAATATTGCTAAGACCCATGTCAAAGAGTGTACTGCCTATGTTTTCTGCTAGGAGTTTTATGGTAAGCATACAACCTAAGTATTCATCAGAGAATGAACAGATAAAGATGTGATACATATGTATATAACATATGCCGTTTTTACCCAGTGTTACTTCAGTTAGCCTGGAGGAGGGCATGGCAGCCCACTCCAGTATTCTTTTCTGGAGAACCCCATGGACAGAGGAGCCTGGCAGGCTATAGTCTATGGGGTTGCAAAGAGTCAGACACATCTGAGCGACTAACACACACACACTTCAGTCAGAGAGTAGAACATGCAGTATTTAGTAGAAGATTGAATAAAGTATACAGGTAACCTTTATTAAGCAATAAATAAATGTCAACCACTGTGTTTTGCTCCTGCATTTCATCTTTGCAACAGCCATAGAAGGAAAATGCTATTACTTTCCCAATTTGCAGATGAAGTGCCTGAGGCTCCATACAGTCACCAAACTAGGAAAAGTCAGAATTCCCATTTGTCATCACTCCTGACTAAGTAATCACTCATCGTGTTAACACGACATGTTCTCCATCTACTTCATTCCAAAGCACTTTTGTGAGGTTGCAATGGCTGACATGGTAAAACTAAGGACCCTAAGAAGTGAAATAACTTGCCCAGAGTCACAAGCCAGCCACTGGCATCGCCAGTAACATGAAGCAGGTGTGTCTGCTCTTAACCAGCAAATGCTATGGCTTTTATATCATCCCTGGCTTTATATCAGCAGGATGCAGCACTTTCATGTGAAGCCCTAGCAGACACCATAATTCCATGGTTCCACTGTACTGCTTATAAAATGCCCAGATAAGATAAGAGATATTTATGAAGGGTTATTTGAAGGAAATGAGCCCATCCATTTCTTTATAATCTAGAGCTAAAGCCCGATCATCAGAACATTGCAGGTTCAGAACATATTATCCTGGCCTGCTGCAAAATTGCTTTTCCTGAGTTCAACGTTCTGTCCTCGGTGCTTACTGAGGAATGAGTCAAGAAAACATTCCACGAATCCCATAAATGTGTTTGCAACAGAGGCGTCATAAGAAAACATTTTTACCTTGCCTCCCTTACTCTCCTATTGATAAGGTGAAGCTCCCAGTGAGAACTATCCTTTAAAATTAGATACTGGGTGAAACTTTACATTCCTTGAGAATATTCCTTAGCATTTATTTTATTTTTTATTTCAAAAACACTGAAATAGTGCTTACCTTGTGCCAGCCACTGTTTTAAATGCTTTACTAATACTGGCACATTTGATTTACTCCTCATAACATGCCTATAGAAGGAAGTTACTTCTATCATTCTTATTAAGCTAATGAAGAAACAGAAGCACAGGGTGATTACTAAACCTGCCCAAGGTCATACAGTTAATAAGTACTTTTTTTTTTTCACTTACAATTTGAAAACAAATGTGGACATATAGATGGCTAACAAACACATGAAAAGATGCTCAACATCACTCATCATCAGAGAAATGCAAATCAAAACCACAATGAGGTACCATTTCACGCCAGTCAGAATGGCTGCGATCCAAAAGTCTACAAACAATAAATGCTGGAGAGGGTATGGAGAAAAGGGAACCCTCTTACACTGCTGGTGGGAATGCAAACTAGTACAGCCACTATGGAGAACAGTGTGGAGACTCCTTAAAAACTGGAAATAGAACTGCCTTATGACCCAGCAATCCCACTGCTGGGCATATACACCAAGGAAACCAGAATTGAAAGAGACACGTGTACCCCAATGTTCATCGCAGCACTGTTTATAATAGCCAGGACATGGAAGCAACCTAGATGTCCATCAGCAGATGAATGGATAAGAAAGCTGTGGTACATATACACAATGGAGTATTCCTCAGCCTTTAAAAAGAATACATTTGAATCAGTTCTAATGAGGTGGATGAAACTGGAGCCGATTATACACAGTGAAGTAAGCCAGAAAGAAAAACACCAATACAGTATACTAACGCATATACATGGAATTTAGAAAGATGGTAACGATAACCCTGTATGTGAGACAGCAAAAGAGACACAGACATATAGAACAGTCTTTTGGACTCTGTAGGAGAGGGAGAGGGTGGGATGATTTGGGAGAATGGCATTGAAATATGTATATCATATAAGAAACAAATCGCCAGTCTAGGTTCGATGCAGGATACAGGATACTTGGGGCTGATGCA
>SJYV01025867.1:264184-327320 GCA_006410875.1 Neotragus pygmaeus | reverse complement strand
GATTATACACAGTGAAGTAAGCCAGAAAGAAAAACACCAATACAGTATACTAACGCATATACATGGAATTTAGAAAGATGGTAACGATAACCCTGTATGTGAGACAGCAAAAGAGACACAGACATATAGAACAGTCTTTTGGACTCTGTAGGAGAGGGAGAGGGTGGGATGATTTGGGAGAATGGCATTGAAATATGTATATCATATAAGAAACAAATCGCCAGTCTAGGTTCGATGCAGGATACAGGATACTTGGGGCTGATACACTGGGATGACCCAGAGGGATGGTATGGGGAGGGAGGTGGGAGGGGGGTTCAGGATTGGGGACACGTGTACACCCGTGGCAGATTCATGTTGATATATGGCAAAACAAATACAATATTGTAAAGTAAAAAAATATAAAAAATAAAACAAATGTGTTTGCTTTCTTACTGGGTTTGCTAGGAGGTTTGGAAGCAGAATTTCTACCCAACCCTAGAATTTTTGTAGGATACTTTACCTGTAAACATGCATTTTGTCTTCCTTTGAAGTTTTTTTTTTTGTTTGTTTAATTGATTTGGCTGCACTGGGTCTTAGTTGCAGCATGCAGGATCTAGTTCCTTGAGCAGGGGTCAAACCCAGGCCCTGAGTGGGAATGTGGAGTCTTAGCCACTGGACCACCAGGGAAGTCCCTGTTTTGAAGTTCTGATATTGCATTGTATTGCATTTTCTTTGTTCCTGGATGGATAGACACATGAATAAAAATAACAGTGGAGACAAAGACTGAGATCTAGGAAAAACTACAATTAACATGGGCAATTCCTATATGTGAAGACAAATTCTTTGTAACATTAGAGCAAGGGGAAAGAATCATTTCTGTATTTGATTAGTTTAATATGAATTCAAATTAAATAAAATTCTGAAACAAAGATATAAAAGAAATTCAAATAAGAAACTAAACATGTTTAAGCAAAAGGGAAGAGGATGGCAATTTTTAATATGAAAAAAAGTGAAAGTATTAGTCGCTCAGTCCTCTCTGGCTGTTTCCAACCCCAAGGGCTGTAGCCCACCAGTTTCCTCTGACCACGGAATTCTCCAGGCAGGAATACTGGAGTAGGTAGCATTCCCTTCTCCAGGGGATCATTTCAATCCGGTGATCAAACTCAGGTCTCCTGCAATGCAGGCAGATTCTTTACCATCTCAGCCACTGGGCTATATAATTTTTAACATATAATAATAATGCACAAATTCAATGGGTTCAGGAGAAAAGGTTAAAAAACATATACAGGAGTTTGTCATTGTGCTGCCCAGAGTTTACGGTTTTTTAAAGCAATTTTTCTTTACAGGGTCCAGAAAAGCAATAAATTTAACAAAGCACAGGAAAGCAATTAGGAGCCCAAGCATAAAGAGCACATACTAGAACACAGTGACACTAAGAAATATCTCTTCTTATCTTTTGTTGCAAATAAGATCCTTCAGCGACAATAGATTTTCCTTTATAATCACTCATAGCCAATTCCAAATTCATACAGAGGTGAGAGTTTAGCTCTGCAGCTGAACCAAAGCTCCTTCACATCAAGAAGTAGTTTTCAACTTTGTCTCTATGATATTCCTTTGTCTGGAAAGGGACAAGAAGACCTGTTCCCATGGGCAATTGGATGGCGTCTGTGGAAACACCCATTTATTTGGATGCTCTTTCTTTATCAAGTTACTTACTTATTCACTGATCATTCTTCTAGGAAGCATGCTAAAGATACCACCACCATCATTATCTCAGCCGAGAAACTGAGAAGCCAGTTGAACATTGCTTTGACCAAAAGCATTACATTTTATAGGCAACAGCTTCCCCTGCACGTGGGAAGTGGTGGGAGTCTGCTTCATTTCTGTGTGCTGCGTTCACAAATACCACAGGCTCTGTGGCTTCAACAGAGAAGCTTTTCTCACAACTCTGGAGGCTAGAAGTCCGAAATCCAGGTGTCAGCAGGGTTCATTCTTCTGCGGCCCCTCTCCTTGGCTTGGAGACGCCACCTTCTCCCTGGGTCGTCACATGGGCTTCCCTCTATATGTGTCTGTGTCCTACTTTTTCCTGCTTCTGTTGGGAATGACCTCATTTTAACTTAATTACCTCTTTTAAAGCCCCCATCTCAGGACTTCCCTGGCAGTTCAGCAGTTAGAGCTTCACCTTCCAATGCAGGGGGTGTGGGTTTGATTCCTGATCAGGGAGCGGAGATCCCACCATGCTTGTAGCCAAAAAAAAAATAGAACAGAAGCAATATTGTAACAAATTCAATAAAGACTTTTTAAATGGTCTATTAAAAAGCAAAGACTTCACTTTGCTTACAAAGGTCCATATAGTCCAAGTTATGGTTTTTCCATTAGTCATGTACACATATGAGACTTAGACCATAAAGAAGGCTGAGCACCAAAGAATTAATGCTTTAGAACTGTGGTGCTGGAGACGATTCTTGAGAGCCCCTTCAACAGCAAGGAGATCAAATGAGTCAATCCTAAAGGAAATCAACCCTGAATATTCACTGGAAGAATGGATGCTAAAGCTGAAGTTCCAAGAATTGTGCCATCTGAAGCAAAGAGTCGATTCACTAGAAAAGACCCTGATGCTGGGAAAGATTGAGGGCAAAAGGAGAAGAGGGTGGCAGAGGATAAGACGGTTAGATAGCATCACTGACTCACTGAACATGAGTTTGAGCAAACTCTGGGAGACAGTGAAGGACAGGGAAGCTTGGTGTGCTGCAGTCCGTGGGGCTGCAGAGTCAGACATGACCCCACAACTGAACAACAACAAATTTAAAAAAAATTTCCAAATACAGTCACATTCTGAGGTATTGGGGGTTAAAGACTTCAACACATAAGAGTTTTAGGAGACTTCAACACATGAGAATTCAGCTAAGACCATCTGGAAGCTCAGGCTTCCTCATGTCTCTACCAGGTTCTGAGCAGACTCTATTTTGCAGCCAAGAGATCAATCACAGCAGCCCCCATTTCTCAGAAGCCACATGAATGACTTTTAAAATTGTTGAATTTCTGCCAAGAGCCAGAAGACCTAAGGGAGGGAAAGATTTTGACCACAAAATAAAGATCTCAGTTTTCTTAACTCTTCCATGACACAAATATGAGTTGAGAAAATACCTTAAACTAGAAAATCAAAATCGTAGGAATAAGAGTGACATTTTAAATTTGAGGCCCCAACAAGGTACGAAGAGAGCGCTCAAAGGAGAACAGGAGTTGAAAACTGAGAACAGGGAGCCACTACTCCTTGGGAAAACTTAAACTGTGTCCTCTCTCTGTTTCAACATGGAACTTGCCATAACAACACCCTCATCAAATCAAAGATTCGAAAAAAAATTGGAAAGGACAGCTTACAGCTGAATCTATGCAGATCTCCTCATGGTCAGAGAAGATGCTGGACAGGCTGTCAATGTCATTTATGAATAGAACAAAAGGAGGCTCACCAGCCTCCCTATATTCCCTGTGTACTCTGAACATTCCAGGTCTCCTTGTTGCACAGTTTGAGTCAAACAGCTCAGCCTCCTGAAATATGAGCCCTAGATACATTTCATCAAAGCCAGACCTTTCTGTGGATATCCGTAGCCTATTAGAGCTGGAGAGGATATTTATCACACTCACCAAATCCAGTGTCCTCCAGGTAGCCCATGTGATGTGAACAGCTTTCTCAGAAGAGGGTTTGTAGTCAAAAAGTTTGCAGAATGCAAACTTTACATGGTCTGTGGTCTGTTGTTTTTGAACCCTACATACTTCTCAGAGCCTCACTGTTGCTAAAATGTATAGTTTCATACATATTTATAATAGTAATAGAAGATATAATAAGTATTATATAAACTTTAACATTTATCATATTAAATTTTATACATATCATATAATATATAATGTGATCTATTCATACATAGGTATTATATGTGAAAGTGTGAGTTGCTCAATTATGTCTGACTCTTTGCAACCCCATGGACTGTAGCACGCCAGGCTCCTCAGTCCATGGAATTCTCCAGGCAAGAAAACTGGAGTGGGTTGCCATTTCCTACTCCAAGGGATCTTCCCAACCCAGGGATCAAATCCAGGTCTCCTGCATCGCAGGTAAGTTCTTTACTGTCTGAGCCGCCAGGGAAGCCCCAGGTATTATATACATAAACTTTACTATTTTAGTTTGAATACACCATGGAGTATAAAGTTTTTTTTTTACAACTTTCTTGATTTTCCAAATCAGGAAAGGAGTACGTAAAGGCTATATATTGTCATCCTGCTTATTTAACTTATATGCAGAGTACATCATGTGAAATGCCAGGCTGGATGAAGCACGATCTGCAATCAAGATTGCCAGGAGAAATATCAATAACCTCAGATATGCAGATGACACCACACTTATGGCACAAAGCAAAGAAGAACTAAAAAGCCTCTTGATGAAAGTGAAAGAGGATAGTGGAAAAAGCTGGCTTAAAACTCAACAGTCAGAAAACTAAGATCATGGCATTAGGACCCATCAGTTCATGGCAAATAGATGGGGAAATTGGTGGAAACAGTGACAGACTTTATTTTGGGGGGCTCCAAAATCACTGCAGATGGTGATTGCAGCCATGAAATTAAAAGACACTTGCTCCTTGGAAGGAAGTTATGACCAGTCTGGAAGGAAAGTTATGACCAATCTAGACAGCATATTAAAAAGCAGAGACATTACTTTGCCAACAAACATCTGTCTAGTCAAAGCTATGGTTTTTTCCAGTAGTCATGTATGGATGTGAGAACTGGACCATAAAGAAAGCTGAGCACTGAAGTATTGATGCTTTTGAACTGTGGTGTTGGAGAAGACTCTAGAGAGTCCCTTGGACTGCAAGGAGATCCAACCAGTCCATCCTAAAGGAAATCAGTCCTGAATATACATTGGAAGGACTGATGCTGAAGCTAAAACTCCAATACTTTGGCCACCTGATGTGAAGAACTGACTCATTGGAAAAGACCCTGATGCTGGGAAAGACTGAAGGCGGGAGGAGAAGGGGATGACAGAGGATGAGATGGTTGGATGGCATCACTGACCAAATGGACATGAGTTTGAGTAAACCCCGGGAGTTGGCAATGGACAGGGAGGCCTGGCGTGTTGCAGTCCATGGCATTGCTAAGAGTCGGACACGACTGAGCAGCTGAACTGAACTGACCCCAGAAGCACTGTTACAGAGACAGTTCTTAGAGGACCTTGAGAAATGCAGACGTAGTCCAACTGCCTTATTTAACAGATTAAGAAACAAAGAACACAAGATTGATGCCACTTTCCCAGGGCAGTGCCAAGATCAGGACATAAATATCCCAATTCCCAGTGTCCTTTCTTCTGTCACTGAACTTTTTCCTAGTGAATACTGATCTGTGGACTTGGACAGAAGGCCTCTGCAGATAATCATTCAAGAAATCCAAATCTTTGAGTTTGAATGTAACTTCTGACATAATGATGTATTTAATCCTCATATAAAATATACCAAATACTATACAAAATTTTGGATTTGGCCTATGAATGGAGTATTCAAATAAAGAAAAGAATTCTTATGAATTGAATATATTTAAATTCTCATATCAACAAAACTCTTCCACAGGTTAACAAAGTGTGGTCAATACATATTATCATGAACAGTAGCTCACAAAAGTGTAAGCAAGAACATGGACAAAGGAAACCTTTAGAAACACCAAATTCTTAGCCAGAATATCTGTCTCCCTGTTTTCTGACCACTTATGAAAAACGCAATTTCAATTTCACTTTTTCTTTCTGTAAGAATAGGAGTACCAAAGCTACTATCCTTCAACTAAAAAAAAAAATTTTTAAGCAATAAAAAATGAAAATGCTTGAATAAATAGGTATTTTCAACTTCTAAAAAAAAAAAAAAAAAAAAAACAGAAGTACAAGCTACATACAGGATGGCCCATTAAACTGAATCTTAGAAAAACAAGTAGATTTTTAATATAAGCAGCTCTCAAATGTTTCATAAGATATACTTACACTATATTTTTTCTCTATATCGGGCAATTCTGCCTATGAAGAATACTCACTCTTGGTGAAAAGGCCTTCAGGAAAGTAACAGATAAATATGTCATTAGAAAGTAAACGTTGAGACTTCCCTGGTGGTCCAGTGGCTAAGAATCTGTGCTTCCAATCCAGGAGACCCAGGTTCAATCCCTGGTCACAGAACTAGATCCTGCATGCCAAAACTAAGACAGCACAGCCAAATAAATATTTAAGAAAGTACAGCTTGATAGTAAGGAAAAGCCAGAAAAGGCTTATTATCATTCAATAACTGAAGCTCATTCTGAGATTTAAACTCAACCATCAGAGATGAGAGATAAGGGATACCTTTATGGATGAAATTACATTTCCTACATTCCCGATTTAAGCTTCAATGAAATCTACCAAAAGCCAACCTGTGCTTTAAAATGGAAGTCTGTATCTATGTCAGAGCTAACAAAAATTTTAAAAACTATTCCGTACATAACCCATGTATGGATTAGTTTGTGTGTGAATAAAACTGTTCAATATGTGTCTGCTCCAGACTGTGTTGTCAGTCCTGAGCTCCAAGCTCGGCATAAGTTAGCATTCAGGAAACTTGTGAATAAATGAATGAATGAATAGTCAATTCCCACCTCATTTTTACATTGGCACCACTGACCAATATTAGGGAAAGAAAGCTAAAATGTTTTCATGACCCAGACTGGTAAGGTAAGAGGTGCACTGCTGGGGAAATTCACTAACAGTCCAGTGGTTAGGCCTCCATACTTCCACTGCTGTGGGCCCAGGCTCAATCCCTGGTTAGGGAACTAAGATCCTGCAAACTGCACAGTGTAGTAAAAAGAAAGAGAGAGAGAGAGGAAATATATTAAGGAATGGTGGAACACACAGCAAACTACACAGTGCTTGCCTCTCACCTGTGTGCAAACTCTGGTCCAGATAAGCAGTATAGAGGGAAGAAAAGAGATGGAGCTGAACAAAACAATTAATAAATGCTGACCAAGTGTACTAAGAATCCAAAATTGAAAAGACCCTGAAATCTCATCACCACCATTGAGGGCCAGGCCCACCTTGAAAGGGGGGAAATGAACTACAGGGGGATGAACGACAGTTAAAACTCTAGCTAAAATACACTGGAGACGAGTAGCATCTCATTCCAGAAATAGATATTTATTTATCTGTTTATGAACTATTTTTTCCTCTACTGAGTAATTAAAGATATAAACCTTACAGGTATTTAAGAATTATATTATTCAAGGTGGACTTTAGTGTCCCAAGGGAGAAAAAAATACCTTCCCATGAGAAAGTGATAAATTCCAAATATGAGAAGGCCATGATGAGAGTTAATCGCATGTTTAAGTCCAAAGCCAGATTTCAGTGTTTCTGGGCCAGATTCATCAAGAATCAGACCTTCTTTGAGAACTTGACTTGATAATTCACTGCTGACTTAGCTCCCTACTGCATTCCTGAAGCAGAAAAATGAGAGACCCAATGTGAGGTAACCAAGTGTAGGGCTATCCTTAATCCATCCTGCCAGTGTACATCTCTATCTTGTTTATTCTTCCTGGAAGCAGAAGCCAAGTCATGGGTAGGCCTGTGATGGGTAGAGAGGGATGGAGCAGAAGCAGGTAGGAAGTGCCTTCAGTCCATGGTACAGAACAACCCCTGTGAAAAGAAAGAAGGCAGGCAGATTAGGTAGGAAGAGCCTTATTCCACAGCAGTTTTGAGAAATTTTAACCAGACCAATGGTTGATTAAAAGTTGCAAGGTAAAGGAATCATGTGTTAAGCAAAAATGTGCCAACACCTGTAGTCTCCATCATGTCGGGTCTTGACTGAAAGCAGCCCAGGAGAAGCCTGGTCTCAGCATGAGGGCAGTGGAGTAACCAGACTTGCAGCAGCTGCTGCTGTCCATCAACTGCACTCTCAGCTGCAGGTCCTGTTGATGGAGAGCTTCGCTGTACACTTCCATGGTCACTATGTCATCACAGACATATGCCAAAGTGGCGCGGGGACTCTGGATCAAATCATGTTTTATGCTGAGACATCTCAAATGTGACAAGATGTTAATGAAAACTTTGTGAAATGTATTAACTGAGGCACTCCTTTCTGAAACAGACCATGCAAAACATAATTTACCACTTGCTACATGATTGATAGTGTCTTTGCTTATAAGATTAATTATTAGACCCTCAGGTAATAACAATAATGTCCTCAGGAACCACTGGTGTGTATTAGCTCTTCTGCTAAGTGGTGTAAGTCTAGTTATTAGGCTGGTAACATTTTTGTCATTTTATACTTTCATAATCCCCCCATCGGACGACCATCTGTCCCTGCTTTATTTATTTTTGGCTGTGCTGGGTCTTCGCTGCCACACATGGGCGTTCTCTAGTTGCATGAGCAGAGCTCCTCTTCATGGCGGTGCGCCAGCTTCTCATTGTGGTGGCTTCTCTTGTGGAGCAGAGGTTCTAGGCACTCAGGCTTCAGGAGCTGCGGTGCACGGCTCAGTAGTTATGCTGCACAGGCTTAGTTGCTCCATGGTGTGAGCCTGGACCAGGGATGGAATCTGTGTCCCCTACATTGGCAGGAAGATTCCAATCCACCATACCACCGGGGGAGACCTGTCTGTCACTGCTTTCCCCTGTTAAATGTTCCTACCTCTACAAGTCCTCCCTGTTTATGGTACATTTTTTGGTATGGAAATGTTCAATTTAATATAAAAATAGAAAGAATGGTATGAATGAGATTCCCAGATAATCAGCAGCTTCCACAACTATTAACACTTGACTAGTCTTGATTCTGTGAGTATAGTTTCAGTATGTCTGCCCTCTGATGCCCTGTTGCAACACCTACCATCTAATTTGGGTTTCTCTTACCTTGGGCGTGGGGTATCTCTTCATGGTTGCTCTAGCAAAGCCCAGCCGCTGCTCCTTAGCTTGGATGAGGAGTATCTCCTCACCGTGGCCCTTCCTGTCCTTCAACGTGGGATGGTTCCTCTAGGCCTTCCTGCGTCCAGGCAGCCACAGCTCCTTGGATGTGGGGTTGATCCACAGCCTTGTCTAACTCAATGAAACTAAGCCATGCCCGTGGGGTAACCCAAGATGGGCGGCTCATGGTGGAGAGGTCTGACAGAATGTGGTCCACTGGAGAAGGGAATGGCAAACCACTTCAGTNCCACAGTGAGACACCAATACTCAGTGAGGTACTAATACACATCCATGAGAATGGCTAACAAAAAGGTAGAAAATACCTAAAGCTTTTAAAATTTTCTGTTGAAATATAGTTGACTTAAGATGTGTATAAGAGACAGCTATTAAGACTCCTCTACTATCACTGTTCTTTTTTTCAGTTATAAAATATTAAAGTATAAGAGTCATAAAAAAAAATAAAATGAAACCCTCTATAGCCACAATCATTTTTAAGAATTAAGAACATTACTAACACAAGTGGAGATTCCTTTGTACCATGTCTCAATGTTTTCATAAAATACTAAAATTAAAATCATTAGCCTGTATTCAGTGTGTTTTTTTTTCCATTTTTTAAAATTTCCCTATCTATGTAACATTTTTTTAATGTTTTTTAATCCAATGCTGTTACTATTCACATTCCCAGCATATTCAGTGTTTAAACATTGCATCATGTACTTACATCATGATCACTGCTCATTCGGCCACTGAAAATATTTAGGTTGTTTCCTGCTGTATTTTTTTTAAACAGGCTTAGTAAAGTAAAATACACACATAACCTACCTTTTAAATATGCACAGTTTTTATTTATTTTATTCATAGAGCTGTAAAGCCATCATCACTATATAATTTAAGGGCATTTTCGTCACCCAAACCATATTTAGTAGACGTCACATCAAGTGCTTTCATTCCTAAGTACCTAGGAAATACTAAACAGTGTTTCTGTGAACTTGTCTATTCTGTACGTTTCAGATAAATGAAATCATACAAATGAAGTCTTTAATGACTAATTTCTTTCATTTAGTATAATGTTTCAAGGTTCATCCATGTTTCAGCATGTACCAATACTTTATTTTATTCTTTTTGACTGTCAATTAATATTCCATTGTGCAGCTAGGCCACATTTAGTTTATGAACATATGGTTTCTTCCTACCTTTTTGATTATTTTGAATAATGCTGCTATAAACATTCATAGACAAATTTTTTTGTGGGACATGTGCTTTCAATTCCCTTAGGTTGCACCTAGCAGCAGGAATGCTTAGTCATTTGGTAACTCTATGCTTATTATTGTGAGGAAGAGCAAAATCGTTTTCCAAAGCATTTCACTTAACATCACCAGCAATATATGGATGACTATTCTGTTTCCTCAGCATCCTCAACAACATTTGTTATTAACTCTCAATTTTATTTAGCCTTCCAAGAGGGAATAAAGTGGTATCCTAGTTTTTTCTAAGTTTTCACTTCCATAATGATTACTGATACTGAATAATCTTTTATGTACCTATTGGCCATTGTGCACCTTCTATAGAGAAATAACTATTCATATGGTTTGCCTATTCTTTGATGTCTTGTTATTTTAGATAGGCNTCTCCTCTGTCCCTGGGATTCTCCAGGCAAGAACACTGGAGTGGGGTGCCATTTCCTTCTCCAATACATGCATGCATGCTAAGTCGCTTCAGTCATGTCCGATTCTGTGAGACCCCATGGACAGCAGCCCACCAAGCTCCTCCATCCACAGGATTCTCTAGGCAAGAATACTGGAGTGGGTTGCTGTTTCCTTCTCCATACAGTTTTCATAAACATACTTAAATAAAAAACTTGTATTTCTTTCTTTTTTTTTTAGCCACCGGGTTTTGGGGGTATTATTAGTTTGCTGACCAGAGATTGAATTTGAAGCCCCAGCAGTGAAAGTGTTGAGTCCTAACCACTGGACCTCCAGGGAATTCCCATCCCAACTGACTTTTTAAATGACTGTCAGTTGGAATGAAATGGAATGGAATTTACTTGGGTGTTAATACGATCTGTCTTTGACTATTGCTAACCCACCCATCAGAGTTTAAGCAGGTTAACCCATCAAGCTTAGTGGTTGTTTCAGCCGTTCCTTCCTCAGCAAGCTATTAGCGTCTACTGAACAGTTTTCCAAAAAAAGAAGGCTTATAGAAGTTTCCATGCTAGACTCTCTACAGTTTCCTTAACTATCCACCTATTATATTTAGTGTCTTTAATTCTATCTTGGTGCTACATCTGTTCTTATGTAGCCTTTCCAATTCATATGTTGTTTTCCACTTTTAAATACATTGGTAAGTCATCATATACACATTTTAAAGTTACATATAATCTTCATCTTCTTCATTAAAAAAGCAATGTTCACTAAAGAACATTATAAAATATACAAGGGGGGGAAAAAAGGAATCCAAGAGCTGTAATCCAAGCAACAATGCTAATTCCTGGCATGACGTGAACAGCCAACTCGTCGGAAAAGTCCCTGATGCTGGGAAAGATTGAGGGCAGAAGAAGAAGAGGGCGTCAGAGGATGAGATGTTTGGATGGCATCACCAATGCAATGGACATGAACTTGGGCAAACTTTGGGAGATACTGAGGAAAAGAGAGGCCTGGCATGCTGCAGTCCATGGGGTCACAAAGAGTCAGACACAAATGGGTGACTGAACAACAATCATCATCTTCTTTATTAAAAAAGCAATGTTCACTAAAGAACATTATAAAATGTACAAGGGGAAAGAAAAAAGGAATGCAAGAGCTTGAACGTAATCCAAGCAACAATGCTAATTCCTGGCATACACTGTTCTACATCTTTTTTTCTTTTTGGCCACGCTTGCAGCATGTGGTTTGCCTGACCAGGGATCAAACCAACGCTCCTTTCAGTGGAAGCACAGATTCTTAATCACTGGACCACCAGGCAAGTCCCCTCCCCCTGCCTTTTTTTTTAATGTATGTATATATGCCCCTTGCAGTTCACCATAAACCATGTTATTGGTCATCAATGATTGACAATAACCTAACTTTTCATCTTGAAGGGAAAAATAAAGCTGCCTCCTTGAATGGAAGTTTCATACTGTTGTAAAGTTTCTCTCAAAGGAATGCAGGAAGCCTCTCCTGTTCAGTTCAGGAAAGGGAAAAGACAAAGTGAGAGAAGGCTGATGCTGGATGTCAAAGAAAATGGAAAGAGTAAGTCAAGGTCAAAGAGGAAGGACAGGCTTCAGAGGCCCTGGGTCCTCAGCTGCTGTTGCTTCTCATCTTGCATCTGGCCTCCTGCCGGACACCAGCGCCTGCCCTCCACCCCCCACCTCCCTCCTCTGTCCTGCCCTTGAGGAGACACCCACTAAGAGGTGGTGAGCCTACACTCCCACTTTTGTGCTAGCCGCACGATGCAAATCCCCGTGAGATTCAGGCTGGTACTGAGGGATCCCTTAAGCTCCTAATGATCAGCCTTGTTTTAGGGAACTTCCTTGTGTTTGGGAGACATTCTCACTTCAATAAAAGATCAAAGAAATCTCTTGCCACAGGAACACACAATTTAAATAGTTTGCTGCTGCTGCTAAGTCGCTTCAGTCGTATCCGACTCTGTGCGACCCCATAGACGGCAGCCCATGAGGCTNCCCCTACCTCATCAGTAAAGCAAGGAAATAAGAACTAACATTTTCTCCTGTTTCAACAAAGTCACATGAACAAAGTCCATATGTCTTTCTCAAAAAAATTCTATCTCCTTTATACTTTAATAAAACTTTATTACACACACACAAAAAAAAAATTATTTCTAAGAATGAATTCATTCAGGAGCTATAATCTTGGGTGAGAAAAACTCCATGTTTAATGAATTCAGGTGACCACTACCACTACTACCACTGAATCTTAGGAACTACAAACATAAAAGACAAAAGTTTAATGTTGAAAGCAATAATACAATTGAGAGTAATTTTTATTGTTTATAGAAAATTTGCTAAAGATGTATATTATTTTACCAAGCAATTTTATCACTAAAAGCTAATAAAATATTTTTACCTGCGAATATATATATTTTTTAATCTTGAGATTCAATTAACTTATTCATTTATTGAGATATGATTGACAAAAATATATATATTTAAATAGTATGTGATTTTTTGAAGATGTAAAACATTATGATTTAATATACAAGTATAGTGACATGATTATGATAATCAAGTTAACATACATTAATTTACACACATAGTTTTCTTTGTATGTGTGTGGTATGAACATTTAAGATCTACCATCTTAGCATCTTAAAGCATACAATATTGCCAAGTATAGTTAACATGCTGTATGTTAGATTCCAGAATTTATTCAACTTAAAACTGAAAAATGTGTACCCTTTGACCAACAACTTCCCATTCCCTCCCAGCCCCAGACCCTGGCAGCCACCAATCTCCTCTCTGAGTCCTATGAGTTCACATTCTCAGATTGTACACAGTGAGAACAGGCAGTCTGTCTTTCTGTGTCTGGTGTATCCCACTTAACATAAAGTCCTCCAGGTCCATCCATGTCACCACAAATGTCAAGAATTCTTTATTTTATTACTGAATAACATTCCACTGTAGATACATTTTATTTATCCACTTATCCACTGATAGAAATGTAGGTAGTTTTCATATCTTGGCTATTGTGAATAATGCTGGAAGGAACATGAGGATGCAGATACCTCTTTAAGATACAGATTTCATTTCCTTTGGGTATGTATCCAGAAGTGGGATTGCTAGATCACACTGTAGTTTTATTTTTAATTTTTTAAAGAACTTCTGTACTGTTTTCCATAATGGCTGTACCAATTTACATTCCTACCAACCATGTATGAGGATTTCCTGTTCTCCAAACTCCAACCAATGTTTGTCATCTCTTGTCTTTATAACCATCTTAACATCTTTGACAGAGAAGGCAATGGCACCCCACTCCAGTACTCTTGCCTGGAAAATCCCATGGATAGAGGACCCTGGAAGGCTGCAGTCCATGGGGTCATGAAGAGTCACACGACCGAGCAACTTCACTTNTCTTGTCTTTATAACCATCTTAACATCTTTGACAGAGAAGGCAATGGCACCCCACTCCAGTACTCTTGCCTGGAAAATCCCATGGATAGAGGACCCTGGAAGGCTGCAGTCCATGGGGTCATGAAGAGTCACACGACCGAGCAACTTCACTTTCTTTTCACTTTCATGCATTGGAGAAGGAAATGGCAACCCACTTCAGTGTTCTTGCCTGGAGAATCCCAGGGATGGGGGAGCCTGGTGGGCTGCCGTCTATGGGGTTGCAGAGAGTCAGACATGACTGAAGTGACTTAGTTTAACATCTTTGAGGTAATATCTCACTATGGTTTTGATTTGCATTTACATGATGAATAATTAGCACTTTTTCATATACCTGTTTGTCACTTGTATGTCTTCTTAGGAAAAATGTCTATTCAGTTCTTCTGCCTGTTTTCTAATCAAGTTACTTGGTTTTTACTATTGAGTTGTATGAGTACCTTATATTTCTTGGATATTAACCTCCTACTGGATAGATGTTTGCATTTTTCTCCCATTCCATAGGTTGCTTTTCATTTTGTTGACTGTTTCTTTTGCTGTACAGAAGTTGCTGTAGACCCACTGCTGATTTTTGTTAGTTGTAGTTTTGATGTCATATCCAAAACATTGTTGCCAACACCAGTGTCAAAGGGCTTTTTCCCATGCTTTCACCTAGGGGTTTTATGCTTTCATGTCTTACATTTTAGTTCTTAATCTATTTTGAGTTAATTTTGCAAGTGGTGTAAGATCTGGGGTCCAATTTCATTTTTTTGCATGTGAATATTCAGTTTTCTCAACAGAATTTATTGAAGAGACTATTCTTCCTCCATTGCGTATTCTTGGCTCCCTTGTTAATTACAAATTGACTATGTATGTTTGGCAAAAGGGTTGGACACAACTTAGTGACTTAACAACAAAACATATGTGTGGGTTGATTTCTGGGCTCTTGATTCTGTTCCATTAGTCTATACCTGAGGCACAGGCAGGCACAACTCCTGCAGGATCATGTAACAAATGGTGTTGGTGGCAGGGCCAAGGCCAAAGAAGGATGTAATCATAGTCACAGAGAAAGGAGCTGTTTCTGGGTCTAGCTAGGATGATGTCTGGCAGTTAAGCAGCCTGGGCCATGGGTTTGCCTTTGCAAAACAGCCCTCATTGGTCTTTTTGCTTCAGTGGTATTTAACAGTCTCCTACCTAGATTCCAAATCCTCCACTAAGGCACTATTGCCCAAGATGGCTGCAAATTATTATTGCTGAGCAGAAATACAAATGAGGGACTCACGCCCTCTTGCTGACATCACTCTGTAAAAATATTATTTGCTAAAACTTTGATTTCACCTTTTAGAATTAGGTTGTGTATATGTGTGCCTTTCTGCCTGATTTAACATCTATCCAGGTTTTACCCAAAGAAATCCTTCCAGGGCATGTTTATAAGAGATTCTAATCAAAATTTAAATAAGCATTCTTCATTAGTGAAACCAACAACATGTTTCCTAACTTTTCTAAAACTTCTAACACAACTAAAACTTATATATACCAGAAAACAGAAACCTCTGCAGACTAGCATCATCTAAAGCAAATCTTTGAAGATGAGGGTAGGGCAACAACTGGGTAATGAACCATACAGAGCTAGCTTTGAGAGGCACTCCATTTGAAAAGAGCATTGTCAAGCTGACAGAAGCATTTGTCTCGGTAAATATTCTTCTTCATTCCTAAGGCATTCAACCATGAGCAGGTGAGCACAAACAGCAGTCTAAAAGTCTCTAATGAATACTTGTAACACCCAGGCTGAAAGATTCTTGATCTATCTGCCCCTTATGAAAAATGGCAAGAACTGGAGATGGGGATTAAAAATGAGGGAAGCTTCCACTTCCAACCATGATGGGCCAGTCTGCAGCAAAAATGAACCTCTCACCAAGAAAATCTTTAAAAGATGAATAAAATACAGAAAACATCAAGTTGCAGATCTCAGAGAGCTACCAAGATGGCCAGAACTCAAGGAGCGTGTTGCTGGAGAGAAACGAAGCCCAGAGAAGTGACCTTAGCATTCTGGGCCCCTTTTCCTTTAGGCATTTGATAATTTGTGTGATACAAAGGCCAGAAGGGCTTTTTAATCCAAAATGATTAATCCATATGATGCCAACCTAACTTTCACATTAAAATCTGAAGAGGACATTGCAAGAAAAGTCTAGTATCCATCATGAACATAGTTGCAAAATTGACTTCAACATGCCATGAATATATTAAAAATGTAATATATTTCAAGCTGTTGAAATTTATTCCAGGAATGCAACAGTGTTCCCATGGCCCAAGAAAGAAAGAAAGGAGGGAGGGAGGGAAAGGAGGGAGAGAGGGAAAGAAGGAAGGATGGAAGAAGAGGGAGGGAGAAAGAAAAGAAAGAAAAAAGGAAGGGAGGATAAAAGTCAAACAATTCACTACACTAGAAGAAGAAAAGAAAAAAAGAAAGATCTTCTCGATAGATGTCAGAAAAAGCACTTTAAAAAATTCATTATAGAATGAATAGAAGAATCTGACATTAGTTTGATATTGAGATTCATAATCTACAAAAATACCTACAATAAACATCATGTTTAACAGCAAAATATTGAAACCTCACCTCCTATGATGAGGAATATGATAAGAACCCTCTATCACCTCGTCTCCTCCACACTGTAGTCTAGGTCCTTGGCTGTGCACAGAGGTAAGTAAAACAACAACCACAGCATAAAAATGGAAAAGTAAATATTCCTGTGATTGGGCACAGACCATACAGTTGTTTATCTGGCATATCCAAACATATTCCACAGAAAAACTATTAAAATGAATAAGTGACTCTAGAAAAATTGCTCATTAAAGTTAGAAAGAAAAAGTCTCATTATTATCTACCAGGAAGAAGTATAAAATGAGTTTTTTAAGTGATAGTTATAAAAGCATAAAGAATACTTCCAGATTACCCTAACAAAATATATACAATGCTTCACAGAAAACTGAAGACGTTATTGAGAGAAAATGTAAAAGAGCTAAACAAATAGGACAATGTTTATGGATTTTATATGTTAGAGAGATAATAATCATTTCTAAACTGATATATTCATTCAATACAATCCAAAAAAAAAAACCCAGCTATATTTTTATATTGTGTAAATTGAAAACTGACATTAAAATATGTATGTGAATTTAAAGTCCACAGATACTGAAGACAATTTTTAAAGTAAACAAAGTTGAAGGATTCATATTACTAAGTATTAAGACTTGTTATAGGGAGGGAGGTTCAAGAAGAAGGGGACATATGTATATCCATGATTGATTCATACTGATGAAGGACAGGAAGCAATGCAATAGTGTAAAGCAATTATCTTTCAATTAAAAATAAAATTTAAAAAAGAATTTCTATTTAAAAAAGACTTCTTATAGGAAGGGATGATCAAGAGGGAGGGGACAGATGTATTCCTGTGGCTGATTCATGTGGCTGTATGGCAGAAACCATCACAGTATTGTAAAGTAACTATCTTCCAATTAAAAATAGAATTTTTTAAAAGACTTATAAAACTATAGTAATTAAGACAATGTGGCATGACACAAAGAAAGAAAAATATTCCAATTAAATGGAATGGAGCTATATAATTGGGAAACATGTGGGAACACTTCAGTGAAGTGCTAGAAAGAATGGTCCTTTCAATACAAGGAAATGTATCACTTGGATTTCAATATGGAAAAATTATTCTCAACCCCTCCTCATACAATACACAAAAGCATTCTAGAAGTCTTAAAGATTTAAACACTAAAGGCAAAATGATAAAGCTTTCATGATAAAAAAAACATAGGGAAAAATAATGATGAGCTTGGAATTATTTTCAAAAACATATGCCACAAATTACTCTTATCTAGCATGTTTATATGTCAGTGTGTGTATATAGGCTATACAGAAAGACAGACAATGCAACAGAAAAAGTTAACATACATTTTAACTCCCTCTCCCCCAAAAAAAGATATCCAAATGGCAAATAAACAAATGAATAGGTTAAAACCTCATCAGTTCAGTTCAGTTGCTCAGTCATGACCGACTCTTTGCGACCCCATGAACTGCAACATGCCAGGCCTCCCTGTCCATCACCAACTCCCAGAGTCCACCCGAACCCATGTCCGCTGAGTCGGTGATGCCATCCAACCATCTCATCCTCTGTCGTCCCCTTCTCCTCCTGCCCTCAATCTTTCCCAGCATCAGGGTCTTTTCCAATGACTCAGCTCTTCACATCAGGTGGCCAAAGTATTGGAGTTTCAACTTCAGGATCAGTTCTACCAATGAACACCCAGGACTTATCTCCTTTAGGATAGACTGGTTGGATCTCCTTGCAGTCCAAGGGACTCTCAAGAGTCTTCTCCAACACCACACTTCAAAAGCATCACTTCTTCAGCACTCAGCTTTCTTTATAGTCCAACTCTCACATCCATACATGACTACTGGAAAAACCATAGCCTTGACTAGACAGACCTTTGTTGACAAAGTAATATCTCTGCTTTTCAATATGCTGTCTAGGTTTCATCAAGAATATACAAATGAAAATTAAAACCACAATGATATACCACTGTACACAAACTGGAAGAGCTAGAAATAAACAATACAAAAAATACTAGCATTCCTAAAGCTCTGGTGAGGATGTGAACAACAGGAGATAGCATGAATCGCAGGAGTGTCAATTGGCACAAACACACAACTCATTGGAAAAGACCCTGATGCTGGAAAAGATAGAAAGCAGGAGGAGAAGGGGTCAACAGAGGATGAGGTAAGTAGATAGCATCATTGACTCAGTGGCCATGAGTTTGAGCAAACTCCAAGAGATAATGAAGGACAGGGAAGCTTGGCGTGCGACAGTCCATTGCAAAGAGGTTTTGCAAAACTCTTTGGCACTGTTGATAAATGAAAACTACTTTGTGTGTATTGCAGGACTGAACAAATGAGAAAATACATAGAGATTATTGTGAGTCCAGTTTCTTCTATAGAAGAAGTAAGGAACAGGTACTGAACGAGCAAAGTCAACGGACACTATTGAATGGACTGCAATTAGAAGCAACAGAAAAATATGACTTCAGCTGTTTCTAGTGAAGGACCAAAGCCAGTGACACCCCAGAAGGACTGGATTCCAGGCCTTGGTTTCTAAATGCCACTCCTCTCTCTTGGGAAAATTGTGGGGTAGCCACCAGATGAGCCTGAAACACCTCAGCATCAGGCAAGAATCATGATTGATGCTTACGGTAAATTGGGGAAAAGATTTGGGAAAAAAAACAAGGACATTTACAAAGCATTTGAGTATCTTCCAACACTTTTTAGCTAATTACAAAATAAAATAAATTTATAGTGGAAAAAATAGGTAACAACTTAACCAAGTAATCAAAATGAGGATCACAAAGAGGCAAAACATCAACAAAAAGATGCAGATGTAATTGCGTCAGGACACATAACACTTATGTGGTATTCAATCCCAAACCTCAATCCATTCACAAGGAAATATCAAAGACACCCAAACTGAGGAATATTCTAGAAAATATCTGGCCGGTAATTTTCATGAAAGACCAAGGAAGGCTGAGGAACTCTTCTTGATCAAAAGAGACTACGGAGACATGACAATTAAATGTAATATGATATCCTGAACTGGATCTTTTATTATAAAAATAGCTTTAAGAAGGATATTATGGAACAATTGATATACTTGGAATATGACCTATAGAATAGGCAGCAGTATTATCTGATGCTAAGTTCCCTGAATTTGATAACTCTATTGTGGTTAGCAAGTAAATATCTTCGCATACAACCTTCTTTCAAATGATTCAAAAAATATAATGTATATAAAATATTTAACATAGACATAAATAATAAATGGATGATTTGTTCATAGAAAATGTATAAGAAATTTCTTTCATTTCAGTTACTCTGACCCAATTTATTTTTCATTTAATTTTAATTATTGCTTTTTCTGACTTTCTTTAATGCTTTCTTTCAAATTTTTCATTCAAATCTATTCTCCCTTGGGACCATTTTAATTTATTAGCCATTTCTGACATCATCTGAGCCAACTCTAATGGACACTTCTTGTCTTTGTCCATTTTTGTTCCTAATTTTTGAATATCCCATTTTAGGTGTTTTCTCTTAAAATTCTCCATGCTATTTTGGGGTGCTATGGCACAGTTTTATTCTGCTTCAGGGGAGATTTTTGCTGTCAATTTTTGTCAACTGAGATGTGTTGATTCTCAATTTCTGTTTTCTTCTTCTACTAATTTTGAATGGAGTTGGTCTCATTTTCATTTTTTCTAGGCATCATGTAAAAAGTTCCCACAAGAGTCTCTTTCTGTCAGTGTAATGAGTTGCACTTTTCCTCAATGATTGATATGTTGTTGGTGGTAATGAATGGGGAGAGAGACAGTTGATGTATCTTTTGAGCTTAGGTAAATTTCCCCATTTACCAGTACTTTGGCCACCACAAGAAAAGCCAACTCATTGGAAAAGACCCTGATGCTGGAAAAGATAGAAAGCAGGAGGAGAAGGGGTCAACAGAGGATGAGGTAAGTAGATAGCATCATTGACTCAGTGGCCATGAGTTTGAGCAAACTCCAAGAGATAACGAAGGACAGGGAAGCTTGGCGTGCGACAGTCCATTGCAAAGAGGTTTTGCAAAGGGGTTGCAAAGAGTAGGGCACAACTTAGCAAATGAACAATAAGAACCTCTATTTGCAGTATACTGTAAAAACAGTCAAAAGACACTGCTCTTAACTGTAAACAATTGTTAAATATATATTAAATAATTAATATGAAATCAAAGATGGCTTAATTTCAAAAGTCTTTAATCATCAATTACATGAAGAAGTCAACTTAATAAATGATTTGGAAATATCCCAGTTGACAAAATAAAAAGTCAACCACAAAGCTTGGAACGTGGCACAGTGCCTGACACAGTGGGCCCCACACATAGGTGTCACATAAAAAATCAGCATGTTAAGAAACATCACCTCCCTGCTCAGAACCTTCTAACTGCTTCTCATCTCATCGCAAATGAAATCAAAGGGTCTTAAAATGGCCTACGAAGTCCCCTCTGTCTCATTTCTCACTCCTGTACCTGTGGTACTCATATTTGACCTCCTTGTGATTCCTAGAATAGTCCATGTGCACTAGGGCTATGGTGCTTCCTTTTCTCTATACCTTGGGTTTTCTTCACCCAGATCCCTGCCTAGTTTTCTCCCTCTCAGGTCTGTACTCGAACGCCAGCTCTTCAGGGAAACTCCCTTCACCACTCGCTTTCGGTTTTCAACCTTTCATCCACATACCCTTCCCTGCTTTTTTCTCCTTTGCCTTTATCATCATTTAATGCATTATAATTCCCCCTTTTCATCTGTTTTATTCCTTGTCTCTCAACACCAGATCACCCTTGAATATTGAGAGATATAAACTCCAAGAAGGCAAAAATTTAAGCCTGCATTTTTCACTCAGATTCCAGAACATTATGCCCTCCTATAATGGCTACACACGTGAAAGAATTAATAAGTAAAAGGATAAATGAATGAATGACAACTAGAAGGTTGAGTCTGGAGAGCTGGAGAGAAGCCAGATGATGAGGTTATGGGATGTAGATCTCGTTCTAAATGCAATAATAAGTCACCAGATACTCTCAGTGGAAAATGTTAAGAAAATATTTATACTATTTCATAATTTGTAACAAGAATGACAACTAGGGGGAGCAGGGAGTAGGCAGTAGCCCAACGTTGTTGGAGCCTCCAGTCAAGATGATGGCTGCAGAGCTAGAATGAAATAAGAAATTGTCAAACTGGTGTGATGCCATGGATGCCAACAGGAGACACTGGTTCAAAGATGAGGAAATAGTGCCGGGCTGTTCCCTGAACATGGAGGGAGTGTAGACTAAAGCAGTCTCATTGCATTTAAGGGCAAAGAAGTCCTCACTTTCCTCAGCAGAAGGAGAAACTTCAAGGCTACTCACAGAAGACACAGTCTCAGGAAACCAAGCTGAGAATACCTGGGAAATCGATATTGCAAATAAGTTGGCTTTGAGAAGAGATGGCAATGGTTTTTAAATCAAAAGTATATTGATCGCACATGGAGGTTGGAAGGAAATGGCTGGCATATCAAATCCTGTTCCCTTCTCATGCCATCTTACAAACAACCCTCAGTCCAATTCCACTCTTGATTCTCCACAGAATGCCCTTGAGAAATAGGAAGTAGGGTAACCTTCCCTAAGTCACTCATTCTACTGTTTAACCCTAGCTTTCTGCACTAATGCCCTGAAATCCTAGGTAAATCCTCTAGACCACAGCCTATTTTGGGACCATAATCTCTTCTCACCACAGGATCAAACCAACTATCTCTTCAAATGCAGCCAGGTTTTGTTTTGCCTTCTTAGTACACTGAATATAGAAGTTGACATCAGAGTCTGAAAGGGTAATTGTGTGTGATTATATTTCTCTAACACTAATTTCAAAAGCCCACATAAACCATAATTTGCTGTGTCTTTGCAGATGTTATCTTGTGTGGTTTATAATCTACTAATTGTTATGTTGCTCAAATGTTCTTATAAATTTTCTGGGTCTGCCTACATACCTCATTTGAAAGTTACTCTCAGGTATACTTTTTATAACCTTCAGTCATCTTCTTGAGTTCCAATGTTACTAGTTTTTAAGAAAATGGAAGAAGAAAATCTGCAATAAACAATGGTAGGGGTGCTTTACCTCTACCATTGATTCCTATACTTTCATATTTTACTTTCCTTGCCCATATTTTATGCTGTATTTGTTGCTTCCCAATTGTGCCATGTTAGGAAGCTGAACGTTAATTAATTTGTCTCCCAGTTAGAAAGCTCAATCACTGGAAGACATTTTCAATATCTACAATACTTAAATCATATTTTAATTAAATGAGAATAACATGTATGTCCTTTTTCTATCTTCTTCACTCCTGTGCCTGTCACATATTAGGTACTTAATGAATATATGGTGCTATGAGTAAATGAGTGAATAAAAGCATTTCACAAACTTTTGGCAGAATGTTCAGTGGTCTAAACATGCTGATATTAAAAAAGAAAGGAAATTACTCTGTGCATCTAGAGGTGCGGGATTTGTCAGCGCTCTCGTAGAGAAGTTTCTGAGATGATGGAAATGTTCTACACAGTGTTGTTCAATTTGGTGTCCATTAGCCCCCATCTATGGGGTCGCACAGAGTCGGACACGACTGAAGTGACTTAGCAGCAGCAGCAGCCTATAACCAAGCTAGACAGCATATTAAAAAGCAGAGACATTACTTTGCTAACAAAGGTCCATCTAGTCCAAGCTATCATTCTTCCAGTGGTCACGTATGGATGTGAGAGTTGGACCATAAAGNTTCATTCTCACCAAGAGTATAACATCTTTTCATGTGCTTGTTAGCCATTTGTATGTCTTTGAAAAAATGTCTTTTTAGGTCTTCTGCCCACTTATTTTTTTATTGTCTATTTTCTTTTGATACTGAGTTCTTTGAGCCTCTTTCTGTATTTTGGATATTAACACCTTGTCCGTCACATTGTTAGCAAATATTTTATCCTATTCTACAGGGTTTGTTTTTTTTTTTTCCATTTTGTTGATGGCCTCCTTTTAAGTTTGATAGGTCCCACTTGTTAATTTTTGCTTTTATTTCTTTCCTTTGAAGACTGATGTAAGAAAATAATGCTATAATTTATGTTACAGAATGTTTCATGTGTGTTCTTTCATAGGAGTTTTTGGTGTATGTCTTAGATTTAGGCCTTTAAACCATTTTATTTTTGTGTATGGTGTGAGGAAATACTCTTAATTTCACTGTCTTAACATGTAGCTATCCAGATTTTTTTTGTGTCCAGCTTTTTTAATATCTTGTTGAAGAGACTGTCTTTTCACCATTGTGTATTCTTGCCTCCTTTGTCAAAAATTAATTATCTGTAGGTGTGTAGGTTTTTTTATGGCCGCTCTATTCTGTTCCATTGATATGTGTCTGCTTTTTGTACTGATACCATGCTATTTTGATTACTGTAACTTCAGAGTCTGGAAGGGTTTTCCCTCTAACTTTGTTGTTTTTTTGCAAAATTGATGTCACAGTTTTTGATCTTTTTTGTGGTTCCATATAAAACTTATGAGACTAGTTGTAGTTCTGTGAGAAATGTCTTGAGTAGTTTGATTGGAATTGTATTAAATCTGTAGATTACTTTGGGTAGTATGACCATTTAAACAATATTAATTCTTCCAGTCAAGAGCTTAGGATATCTTTCCATTTCTTTTAATCATCTTTAGTTTCCTTTATCAGTGTTTTATTGTTTTTAGAGTGTATGTCTTTCACCTCCTCGGTTAAGTTTATTCCTAGCTTTTTAAGTGTAATTTTATTTTTTATTATTATTTTTTGACTACACTTGTGGTATCTTAGTTCTCTGGCCAGAAATTGAACCCATGCCTTTGTGCAGTGGAAGCATGACCACCAGGAAATTCCCAGATGTGATTTTAACCTTGATTTTTTGTTGTTGTTTTTTACTGTTTGTATCTAACATTTCATTACTAATGTGTAGAAATGCAGTAATTTCTATATATTAGTCTTTTGATATCTTGCTAAAATTATTTATGCTGATTTTTTTGTGTAGAGACATTAGGATTTTCAGTGTAGAGGATCATGTCTATTGCAGACAGTGACAGCTTTACCTCTTCAATTCCAATTTGGATACCTTTTATTTCTTTTTCTTATCTGATTGCTGTGAATCATAATATACCAATACTATGTTAAATAGAAGTGGTGAGAGTGGGCATCCTTGTCACAAATGGCTTTTATTATGTTGAGATGTCTCCCCTCTACACCACTTGAAGTAAAAGTCACTCAGTTGTGTCCAACTCTTTGTGACACTGTGGACTCAGATGAGAGTTTTTATCATGAATGGATGTTGAATTCTGTCAAATGCTTTGTTTGTTTGGTTTTTATGGATGATAATTTTTTTAGTCATATTATTAATGTGCTGCATTAACTTGATTTGCCTATATTGAACCATCTTTGTGATTTGTCCAGTCTGTCTAGTCAAGGCTATGGTTTTTCCTGTGGTCATGTATGGATGTGAGAGTTGGACTGTGAAGAAGGCTGAGCGCTGAAGAATTGATGCTTTTGAACTGTGGTGTTGGAGAAGACTCTTGAGAGTCCCTTGGACTGCAAGGAGATCCAACCAGTCCATTCTGAGGGAGATCAACCCTGGGATTTCTTTGGAAGGAATGATGCTAAAGCTGAAACTNTATGGGGTCGCACAGAGTCGGACACGACTGAAGTGACTTAGCAGCAGCAGCAGCCTATAACCAAGCTAGACAGCATATTAAAAAGCAGAGACATTACTTTGCTAACAAAGGTCCATCTAGTCCAAGCTATCATTCTTCCAGTGGTCACGTATGGATGTGAGAGTTGGACCATAAAGAAGGCTGAGCACTGAAGAACTGATGCTTTTGAACTGTGGTGTCAGAGAAGACTCTTGAGAGTCCCTTAGGCTGCAAGGAGATCCAACCAGTCCATCCTAAAGGAAATCAGTCCTGAATATTCATTGGAAGGACTGATGCTGAAGCTGAAACTCCAATACTTTGGCCACCTGATGCAAAGAACTGACTCATTGGAAAAGACTTGATGCTGGGAAATATTGAAGGCAGGAGGAGAAGGGGATGACAGAGGATGAGATGGTTGGATGGCATCACCAACTCGATGGACGTGAGTTTGAGTAAGCTCTGGGAGTTGGTGATGGACAGGGAGGCCTGGCATGAGTTCACAAAGTGTCAGACACGACTGAGCGACTGAACTGAACTGAACTGAGCCACATCCTGCTACTGAGCATTTGAGATGTGACTAGTCTGAAAAACTAAATCTTAATCTGATTTAATTTTCACTAATTTAAAGAGCCACATGTGGCTACCTCAGTGGACAGTGAAGCTTTAAGTGAATGACACATGCCCAGTCCCATCCTTTTGAAGACTGGAAGCATATTCTTGATGTGTGCATGCTTGTGCTCAGTCACTTCAGTCGTGTCTCACTCTTTGTGACCCCGTGGACTGTAGCCCACCAGGCTCCTCTGTCCATGCGATTCTCCAGGCAAGAATACTTGAGTGGGTTGCCATGCCCTCCTCCAGGGGATCTTCACAACCCAGGAATCAAACCTGTGTCTCTTAAGTCTCCTGCATTGGCATGCGGGTTCTTTACCACCTGGGAAGCCCCATATTCTTGATAGACCCCTACAGTGTTAGAAATAAATTAATTCAAACACCAGTGTGAGGTGTTCAGCATCAGCCTGAGGCAGTAATGTAGTAGAGTTGGCTGGAGAAATACACTAACCACTACCACCCCCCGCCCAAACACAAATACACACACTTCCACCTCTGTCATCCATACCTTTCCCTCAGAATTTACCATGTTTAAAAGATAATGTTTCTGGGACTGAATCTTACTACTTTCAGTATATCCATTTCTTAGAGGGCCTGGCACGGAGTCACCACTGAAGTGAATGCATATACAGCAATGCATTTATGCTGTTTTTTCATTTAGGTACAATTACGTCTATGTAGCACAATACCAAATATCACACATACATAGACACGACCATGATTAGGGTTTTCTCATATCCCAGTTTAACCTGGGCAATAAATATCAGGTTAAACTTACTATCCCAGTGTCCCCATTTGGATTCTCATCCTTTGATTCTCAAAAGTATCACGGTTTGAACTCTAAACAAATCCCCGTTCTTTATCAACTCTCCAGAGACATATATATAAAAATATAATTGCTACATTTTGGAACAGCCATCTTATTATTACTATGATTATTATTAAATTCTCCTTCTTGGTCTGATCATTTTAAATGTACATTAGAGGTATTTCTTGATTAACTACAGTATGTTCTGATTAAGTAAAAGAAAATAATGTTGAAGTATAAGAGCCATTTGGTTTCCATAAAAAGTGAAGACCTGACTCAAGTCATAATTAAAAAGGAATTATGTACAAAATTAACACTGAACGGTGAAATTAAACCCTTGTTGCCACCCCATGTTGTTGCAAAGAACACTAAAACAAGTTGAGAAACCACTTCAAAACCAGGCATGGTGTGCTTACACTTGAGGCCACCCCTAAATCTGCCCATGGCCAAGTTACCTGGCAGATCAGACCAGAATTAGAATTCTTGTGTTGAACATTATTCAAGCTAATTTGAAATGTAATTGCATAATCACATCAATATAGTCAAAGAAATGCGGTTTTTACTGACAAGGTATAATCATTTTCTAATTACCAATTAAGAACCCTCCACAGTTTATTAGAAACGGAGAATTACAGTATGTGAATTAACCCGGTTGCCCTCTGGAAGTCCTCGGGTGACAGAAATATAAATAATTCACTGTGAAACCCTGGCTGTAATTAGTATCCTGAAACCAAAATTCATGCCCCCATGCTTTCTACCCTCTCTTCTTCAATACTAATTACATTTATTTAATCCAAGTTCCAAGGGAGAATAATATTGATCCCAGTGGTTCTGATCAGTGTGTTTGTTGTAACTGCCAGTGAGAGGCCAACTTTTGTAAATACTTGTTGCTCAAAAATGGTCCATTTGCACAATGAAATTTAAAGTACAGCTAAGAGTTCCTGAGTAACCAGTTAAAATAGTTGCCTAAATGCATAGGATGCCTGAATGCTGGATGAGCAGTCAGAACACCTGGATTCTAGCCTGAACGTCCCTCTCAAATTGTCTGAACCCCCAGGTTCCTCATGTACAGAATCAGCATAATTACCCCAAACTACGTATCACACAAGGTTAGAAGGGCTCAAACAAAGGAAATAAAGTGTGTGGAAGTGCTCTATAAAATGAGTCTCACTATACACACGCAATCCAATATTTTAAGGTATTCTTTAAGCAGAACTACAGTGACGCAGTCCTTCTCTAGGAACCAGCATGCTCAGTGAAACTGGCAAGCATCCCCTGCTAGCCGGAGGGGTTTCTGTTTCCTCAGCCCAAGAAAGCTCTTTGAGAGACCTGTCTCTGCCTTTGGAGCTTGCAGTCCAGCCCTCCACCTCCCACTTCTAAGAGTGTCAACAGTTGCCCCCCAAAATCTTGCTGGAAAGATCAGCTTTGTGTTTTCTTTATTCCCGATGCACCTCAATACAACAGGACATCTTGTTCTACCTCTCAAAACATTTTGACCAAGGCCCCTCACTGCCATTACATGCCCAGATCAGTGCAAATTTCCATGGGAAAAGTCGCTGCCATAGTTATTGCCATTGCAGTCTTTGCATGACCAGGAAAGGCTGCTGGTTACTCTCTCCCCCAAAATAGGATTGCTGTCTGTGTACGTTCCCAGGTCATACCTAGAATCAGGAAATGCCGCTTCCTCAAATTTAAAAGAAAAAAAAAGCTGGAGATCGCTACCTCACTTCTCCCTGGAATTTTGGTTCCTCTAATCCCTGTGCCCCCACAACTCTCTGATATTTTCAACAACAACAAAAATTATTTTTTAAGGCTTTTTTCCTGATATACACTTGTCTGCTGTGTCCTGTTACATCATTCCTGGGGGTGGAAGTCATATCAAGATCTTTTAAATTCTGTACTAATAAATTTTGCACACATCCTTTAAGTAAGTTTTAAAAATTAAACCTCAATTTTACTTAAATCTTGAGGCTTCAATTTTCTAATGAATGGTATATTTAACCTTGAATCCTAGTTGATGTTTTTTTTAGAAAATGATATTGTTTCAACAGATTCTCTAACACAGGTACAAGAAGATTGACACCAGAAGTGTTTGGCATCAACACTGTTACATCACATGGAATGGCTGCACTTGGGATCACTTATAAGGTTCTTTTTGATCTTGACTTAGAAAAAATATTAATAATAGGATTATATTGAGATTATATGATATCTTTTCCATAGAAGTGAAAATAAAATTGAAGACATTGCTTATGCATTATTAAGTATTGTGTGGTAATTCCCTCCATACATCTAATAAAGAAATATATGTACAGAGAAGTAGAGTAAATTGCCCAAAAGTACAGAGTTACCTGATGGAAAGATTTCAAAATAAATTAACCCAGATTTCAAGGTTGTCCTTCTTAGAGGACTGACTTACCTCTATCTGATGGCAATAAATGTCCCTCCCCCCAAAATTAATAATTCAATCCTTCTAGTGTAAATAAGTAATGGCTTTTGGTCAGTCCTATCAAATCATTAATTTTAAAACTCTAAGTACAATCAACAAAAGAGACGGGTAAGAAATGTTTGAACTTAGTAGCAAGTCAGATGAGTTAAAACCCAGAAACCACAAGAACACTCTTTAAGGTGCTAAAGCACTTCCCACCAATTGAGAATGATGAAAAATGCACCAATTCATAAATAATTACTAATACAAAGAATCCCTCCTTTTTAATGTTGGGAGCATATCTGAAGACTGCATGGATGAATCCGTGTGGGAAGCCCGTGGGCAGAGACACAAAGGAACCTCAAGGAGCTATAGACACGCAGGGAATCAATGGCACACTTAAACAGCCTCAAGTGCTGCTCTCAGTACAGCTAGTTATTGAATGAGATAAAATAAATTCCAGGTCATGATAAAAATAAATAAATAATGCTCTTCACTTTGTATTATCTAGAAAATTGCTTGTGGAAATATCACAAAAGTAAACAAGATAACACAGGCTTTAATTCCAGCTTTTGGAAAAAAAGTTATGACCAATCTAGATAGTGTATTCAAAAGCAGAGTCATTACTTTGCGACTAAGGTCCGTCCAGTCAAGGCTATGATTTTTCCTATGGTCATGTATGGATGTGAGAGTTGGACTGTGAAGAAGGCTGAGCGCCCAAGAAATGATGCTTTTGAACTGTGGTGTTGGAGAAGACTCTTGAGAGTCCCTTGGACTGCAAGGAGATCCAACCAGTCCATTCTAAAGGAGATCAGTCCTGGGATTTCGTTGGAAAGAATGATGCTAAAGCTGAAACTCCAGTACTTTGGCCACTTCACGGGAAGAGTTGACTCATTGGAAAAGACTCTGATGCTGGGAGGGATTAGGGGCAGGAAGAGAAGGGGACGACAGAGGATGTGATGGCTGGATGGCATCACTGACTCGATGGACGTGAGTCTGAGTGAATTCCGGGAGATGGTGATGAACAGGGAGGCCTGGCGTGTTGAAATTCATGGGGTCGCAAAGAGTCGGACACGACTGAGCGACTGAACTGAACTGAATTGAACACCTGTCCAAAACCAAGCTACTTTCATTCGTGATTTTTTTCCTCCTCTGTACTACAAACATACAAGTAGGAATAAAATCAAATGGAATACAGAGATTTTTAATGGGGTTGGTCCCTCCTGCCAGCTCCTCTTTTCCTGGCGAAGAGAGAGTTCCCTTGGCTAACACCTGGATTTAAACATTTCACTAATAGCAGAATAACTTGTTTGTAGTTAAGTAGATCAGCTATGTGGACCAACACCTACTTGAGAGGGATATGGCTGCTTTATGTTACCACCAAATGTAACCAAAGTCCTTACAGAAACTACAGTTAGTCTCTGTTGGAATAACAAAGGGACATCAGAATACTGAGAAGATAAAAGAGAGCTGAGGTAGTTGGCAGCTAAAAATAGATCCTGCTTCATTGCAAATCTGTGCAAAACAAAGCGGCACAAAGGTAAGAATGCTGAGAGACACTGGCGCAGTAGCAGCCCAGGGTTTGGGTGAGGGACCAACATAGCTTTACTTTTAGGTTCTGCTAACAACTAGCATGAATTACCTCAGGACAGAGTTCAAACCATAAAAACCTAGCACCTTTCCCTCTCTAAGTGGACTATTGAAGTTTTACTGAAAACCTTACCTGTTCATCACATGCTAGTTATTCTGCCTTTAGAGTCTCAGACAGACCCAGAAGTGAGGCAAAAATTTTTTTTTTTCTTCAGGAAAATTACTGTGATATTAGGCAAGAAGATAAAAAGTCAGTTCATATGACTGTATGCTTATTTGTGATTATCAAAATAAAGTGAAAATGGTTTATTTCTGAGGCAGACATTCTCTGATATTTTATTCTCCAAGCCTCATAAATTAGAATCAGCCATCTGGGTTTGGTGTCAGAGCTTGTGTGTGTAACTTCCTGGTGGGAAAACTTAACTTGTGAAGCTCATCTTTCCAAAACAGAGTTTGATGCCCACAGGGCTCGTGAGGGTGCCAGGCTGAGCTGTGACTTGGAGGCCAGTCACCCATGAGCCTCCCAAATTTGAAGTGGCACTTTGTGTGAATGAAAAATAAATGCTTGCTCTTTTAGGCCACTGGAATTTGGGGACCGCCTAGCTTTTCAGCTGGTTCTTAAGGGGGTCACCACTGAAATCCTTAAGATCTTATTCTTGGTATAGCCTTGGCTTAGGGAATAAGCAGGAAGGAAAATTATATTACAAGCTGGTAAAATGGCAAGCCATGTTATAAAGTAGCAAATTATTTGGTAAACAGTCATGTCTGACAATTTTTGAGACAGTTCGTGTACCTCATCTTATTGTAGCTCTACAGAAAGTAATTGGAAAACAGAATACTAAAAGCACGAGTTACTTATCACTGGATGCATTTGACAAAGTGCTCTAAGAGATTAGCTCAGAAAAGAATTTCCATTTGTAAGCAGGAATAAAAGGGAATAGAGAGAGTCCAAAAATTCTCTGGTTTGCACGTCAGGAAAGGCAGCAGCCCCTCACCCCTAGCTGGTGAAAGGTAAAAGTATAAAGCCTTTGTTCCCTCATTTTGGCCTTAAGTAGTTTTCCCACATACTGACCAAATACAGCATCTGTCATCGCGGATCATTCCCTCTTCACTTGGCTTCACCCTGCTTTCTTGCTTTTCCTCCCTCCTCACTGATCAATCAGTCATTCAGTTCCCTTTATGGTTCTTCTCCATCTCCCCGATCTCTGGACTCTGCAGGGCCATCAGACTTTGCCCACTGGCATTTTCCACATCCGCGTGTACACTCGTTCCTTGGAGACCTCAAGGCTTTCTGTTCCACATGTGCACGGACAATTCCCAGCTTCTGCCCCAAATTCTAGCTGTCTATTGACATTTCTGCTTGGGTTGCAAAGAGACCTGTCAAACTTTCTGTGTCAGAACTGGATACATCCCCCAAATAAAGACACGCCTCATCCCCCAAAACTGCTCTTTCAACAGGCTTCTCATCTGAGCAAGTAGGAATCCCATCCGTCCACTTTCAGGGCTATAAACCTCGGTGCCTGCTTGTCTTAACTCCCTCACAGCCTGCACCCAATCCATTAGCAACCTAATTAGATCTGTTTTTCCAAGCATATCAAGAGGCCGACCCCTTCTCACCACCTCTTCCATTAACACCTCAGTGTTAGCGCCCCCATCTCTTTCCAGAATTACTCCCACAGTTTTCTAACTCTTCTCCCTACTTTCTCCCTTACCCGCCACCTAGAATCTGTTCTCATCACAGTTTATGGATGCATTTAAAACACAGGTCACAGCATGTGAATTTCCAGGCTCAACACTCTAAAATGGTTCCCACATGACTCAGAACAGCCCTCTCAGTGACCTACAAAAGTCTGACTTCACCATTTACTCTTTACTCCATCCTTTATTCCAGCCACAGTGGCTCCTTACTTTTCCTTGAATATGCCAAGCACACCCCCACCTCAGGGCCTTTGCAACTGATTTTCTCTTTACCTGGAATATGCATCCCTCTTTCAAATTATTACTCAAATGTCACCTCCTTTTACCTATTTTTTTTTCACAGGACCCACAGGAGAGTTTCAGGTGCACTGCAGACCCCCATTATGCTTGAAAGTCTAAACACAGATACTGAGTTGATACTGAGGATCAACCCTTTTTCTCAGTAGATTCATTCTTCTTCTTGCTGAGAAGATAGCAGAGACTGAGTGCAGGTCCCTCACAACTAGATAACATCCCGAGACACGAGAGCTTGCCCAGGAGTGCAGGGTCTGTGGGCGAAAGAACAGACACCGCCCTGGAAGCCATGAGTCCAGGGCTTTCCCGCTTCACTCAGAACACCACACACACAGACGTACACACACATATCCACATGTGTGTATACATGCATGCATGCATGCTAGGTCACTTCAATCATGCCCAACTCTTTGCAACCCTATGGAGTATAGGCTCCTCTGTCCATGGGATTCTCAGGGCAAGAATACTGGAGTGGGTTGCCATTCCCTGCTCCAGGGGATCTTCCCGACCCAGGGATCAAACCCAAGTCTCCTGTGTCTCCTGCACTGCAAGCAGATTCTTTACCTCTGAGTCACTGGGGAAGCCCATATGTGTATACACGTATCAGTTCAGTTCAGTCGCTCAGTCGTGTCTGACTCTTTGCGACCCCATGAATTGCAGCACTCCAGGCCTCCCTGTTCATCACCAACTCCTGGAGTTCACTCAAACTCACGTCCATCGAGTCGGTGATGCCATCTCATCCTCGGTCGTCCCCTTCTCCTCCTGCCCCCAATCCCTCCCAACATCAGAGTCTTTTCCAATGAGTCTTTGCATGCGGTGGCCAAAGTACTGGAGTTTCAGCTTTAGCATCATTCCTTCCAAATATGTATATGCATATATTCATGTGCATGCACATACGTGTGCATGCCTAACTGGTTTCTAAAGACCTTAAGAACCAACTTGCCCTGAATGACCCTGCAACAGCAGGCAGCAGCACCTCTGTCCTTGATAGCTTTTTAAACTCAGTATAGAGGCTGTAATCAGTGACATCTAAAAACACCTACTTTTCCTTCCAGGACTAAAGAACAGATATCTATTTTACATTCCAGCACGGGTTTCAGAGTTCCATACAAGATAGAATCTACACCCTTGGCAAATAACACTGTCTGAATTACCTTAAACATGTCGTGAAGCCTGATTTGGCTCAGCAAATCATCTACTAACGACCCCACTTTCCCTGCAGTGTTTTTTCCTGACACCAGGAAACGCAGTCCTCCTAATGTTTCCAGATTCCTCATACTCAGGTTTTAAGATGTTTTTGTAAATTGTCCTGCACTAGTTTTAAAGTTAAATTTCCATTTCAGTATTCATGCAGCAGTTTAAGGAAAACTAAATCCTCTTACAAATCATGTGTCAACAATCCGAACAGACCATCGTGGCTGAATGTAAGCAACCCAAAAAGATAAGTAAATGTACGCTTCTAGAATTTAGTCAAACCGCTAACAGCATCTCGTAGATGATATGCTCTGATAGACGGGTACTTAACATTACTTGGAAGATCTCAATCTTCAGCCTTATCTTTTTTGCTAATAGACTCCCTCACAATAAAGAGGAAATAGAATTCAGAAATAAAGGAGACATTTTAGTTGCTCCTCCTCTTGCTGTTCATCATAGGTGCTTTTCCTTGCTACCAGCTCAGTACATATGTAGACGTAACGTACTTGGATACAGGTAAATCCAGACACAGGTGTGTTTTTCATCAACTAGGACACCACCTGGGGATTGATTTACACTGTCCAACCAAGCTAACCAAGCCAAAGTCCATCCATCTATGCTGGCCGTCCTGCATCTAAATCCCCCTTTATATGCTGTTTGCCATGAACACTGCTGTGTGGGAATGGGTCACCTAGAAATGCACAGCTGTCAGAAGCAAGGTGAAATAAGCAAACCTCACTTGCACCCTGTACTTGGTGGTGGTATGTGTCCAATGTACTGTGGGGCCAGTGTGAGGAAAGCAGGAGAGACTCCATCTTGAAGCCTGTCATCCGTCCTAAAGACAGGATTCGCATTGGGCCTGAACCCTGCCCAAGAGTGAGGAAACCGTTGCTAGTGAAAACCAGGTCTCCTGGAGACTTCCGNTGGGGCCAGTGTGAGGAAAGCAGGAGAGACTCCATCTTGAAGCCTGTCATCCGTCCTAAAGACAGGATTCGCATTGGGCCTGAACCCTGCCCAAGAGTGAGGAAACCGTTGCTAGTGAAAACCAGGTCTCCTGGAGACTTCCGTCCCTACAGATGGCAATCAGAGACTGTAGTTGAGGTCAGGCTGCCCCTGTCAGATTAACTATGGAGATGTCCCCCCTTTTGTATAATCATTGTTCCTCACCTTTAACCTTAATTGTTTGTTCTCCTAGCACCTACCTGTCATAAAACTCAGTCATGCACAACAAAGAGGTTGCTAACATGCAACCAGTCACGTAGTGGGGGGTATAAAACTGGGCCTCTCAGAAACATCAGGGTCCTTGTTGGGAACTGATTCCCTTGGATCCGCTGGTGTAATAAACTGTACTCCACTGTCTTGAGTGTCCTCCGAGGTGTGTTTTACGACCCCATATCCCATAACATACTCAGTGCCGAAGAAGAAAATGGGATGCGAACATCCATTTGTCCCAATTCAGGGCTCCATTAGGGTAATTATAAACCAGTGCCCCTGGACACTCAAAATGATGCTCATTTGGGGGAACCATTATATTCATTTTACAATCACCCCATCCACATAAAGAAAACATCCTTCTTCTTGTTAGTCTGAGAAAACAACCCATCAAACTCTCCCTCAGTTGAACTAGGGGAAACATTTTACTCTAACACGCGGTCTTGATATTTTCACCTTTAAAGCTTTAATATTTTCCTGTTGTGTGCATTCATGCACCGCTGGCTTCCACATCCTTGTGTATCCCTTTGTCATATCAGGGTCATGGCAGCTCACCTTTTAAACAACCCATACCGAGCTGGAGCAAGTTTGGAGAAACAAACAGACAAAGCTGGCAAATAGGAATTGAGAAGTTTGTTTTCTGTGAGTTAGTGAGATCCATGTAAGGCTTTATTTCCTTTTTACTACTTACATGTTTTACCTATCAAACACAAAGTGGGGGAACTTCCCTAGTGATCCAGCGGCTAAGACGCCATGCTCCCAAGGCAGGGGGCCTGGGGTCTGATCCCTGGTCATGGAACTAGATCCCACATGCTGCAATGAAAGGATCCTACAGGCCACAGCTAAGATCTGGTGCAGCCAAACAAATAAATATAAGAAACATATTTTTAAAAAACACACAAATTGGTTCGCTGTCTTTCTTTGGTAGCCAGAAGGAAGTTAACATACAAATAACTCCATTACTTCACTGCCTTTGCCTATATCTCTAATGATTGATCCCAGAAGAATCAGTTCTGGGAACATTACTAGACAGGGTCCTAGGCAGAACCATCACCCAGTGGTCTCTCTCTCTTCATGTGTTTGCATTTTTTAATTTTATAGACCAGCCCAAAGAAAAACTCCTTCAGAAATGAGTGGGTTTTTTTTTTTTTTTTCCCATGGACCCTGTAATGTTCTGCAGCATTTTAAAGACATTAAACCCTTGGCTTCTATTTATTATGATTTACTCTTACACATGGGCTTCCCAGGTGACACTGGTGGTAAAGAATCTATCTGGTAATGCAGAAGATATGAGAGACTCGGGTTCAATCCGTGTCTGGAAGATCCCCTGGAGGCAGGCCTGGCTACCCGCCCCAGTGTTCTGGCCTGGAGAATCCCCTGGACAGAGGAGCCTGGCGGGGTCCATGGGGTCGCAAAGCATCAAACGTGACTGAAGTGACTTAGCACGCATGCACACAATCTTATACATATGGAAATAGTACCTCCAATTAATTCTAGTTCCTTAAAGATATTTGGGCATTTTGTTCCCATAATATCTTCTTCAGTGCAGAGTATTAGGTAGGAGTTACATAAATATTGAAAGAATGAAGGAATGGAAGAGTGAATGAGTGAACAAACTGTGTCTTTGTTGACCTCTCAGATGTTCTGTTTTTTGTTTTCTTCAGGGAATACTCTTATAGAACAGTTATCTCTATCTCTGACTCACTGTGTGTGTGTGTATTTCTGTGTGAGTGTGTGCACATAACACACATGTACATGCAAGTTAGTCCAATTTTTACCTCCTGATATAGTCTGGTTCAAATCTTCAAGACTCCATGCATCTTCTCTCAAGTGGCAGCTTGCCAGCCTCCTCATTTTCACCCTGAGTTCCAACTACCCTCTTCCAGAGTCATGATCCAGCTTCTTCATAGGTTCCAAAAGCAGAGGAAGTCAAGTCCTGGATAACTGGAGAGTCAAGTAAAGTATGACATGAGCTGTTAGATAAGGAGAGTGAAACCACTGGAAAGAGTGAGATGGCTATAAAATTAGTTCCTATGCAACTTTTATTACATGCCGTCACTACTGTATCAATACTTTTCCATTGTATAGCCTCATTATCCCCAAATTATTTTTGCAGCCATCCATTAATTAACATTCACGGTGTTTTGAGTCATATCATTTGATTCATTTTGTGCTATCTTGAAAGCTGTCATGTACTGGAGTATCACCAGCCATATTTCTGAAGCAGTTTGAGCCAAGTCTCAATTTCTCACTTCCAGAATTGTATCCCTATTAATAAAAGACACACATCACAAGAATGGAGTTGGGAGAGGAGACACACTTCTATTCTTTCTGTGTTGAAACAAGATTCAGAGTCCTTTAAAAGAAATGAGAAAGGACAAAATGCTCAGGTGTGAAAACTTAAAACATTTTTATTCTCAAACAAATATGAAAAAGCCTCTTCCTTAAAAGGTAAGGAGAGGAACACAAAGTAAATTTTTGATCTTGTTGTAGAGATAACTGTTCTATAAGAACAATTATTCATAAACTTCCAATGTTCTGCCCGCCCTTCCCATGTAATAACTCCATTTAATTAAAGTTGTCACTTATTTGTAAATGCTTTTTTAAGAAATAGAAACAAGAACCCAACAAATAAATAACCAAATTTGGATGATTTGAATATGTTTGGAATGTTGAGAATCTATTTACATTTTAATAAGGTATTTCTTCAGTGCAGGTATTAGATAAATCTCCATAGAGATGAGGCTAGGACACAGAATTAAGAAGAAAGAAGCGCCCTTGACAATTTGGAGAAAAGGAAAGATAAGCAGAGTGGTGTTTAATAGAAACAGATGTGGATGTAATCCCTTTAGGAAGAAAAAAAAAAGCTATACAAATATAACATAAGAGATAGGGAAATGGCTTTAAACACAAAGAATGAAAAAACCTGGGAGAGTTTTGAGAAACCCAAGCTCAGAATGGCTTCATGACTCAGACTCTCTTCCAATTCACATCCCAACATAGTGTGTTATGTGGATAACTTAAAGAAAGACATGGTGTTACGCACTTTATATTATTTATAAGAAAGATTAACACAGGTTTCTGAAAGTGGCAACAGAGGGCTGAAAAAAGGGTTTGTCAGCCTAAAATGAACACATCATTATATATATATATATATATATATATATATATATATATAGNCATTTCTAATCTATGACCAGTGACAACTGTTTTCTGGTCCAGCAAGAAAGATTTGAATCAACCATAAGGATAAACCTATTGACTAAAGATAGAGCATTAAAATACATTAATGGGAGTCGAGAATTCTACTAACTCTATTTTCTTTTAAAAATGATTACTTGTATTTGTGCAATGCTTTGCACACTTTGTTGTTGTTTAGTCACGAAGTCATGTTCAACTCTTGTGACTCCTTGGACTGCAGCCCGCCAGGCTCGTGTGTCCATGGGATTTCCCAGGCAAGAGTACTAGAGTGGGTTGCCACTTACTTCTCCAAGGGATCTTCCTGACCCAAGGATTGAACTGGCATCTCCTGCACTGGCAGGCTGATTCTTTACCACTGAGCCTCCAGGGAAACCCTCGGATAGCTTGCAGGAGTATAAGTAGATTGAGACTTACAATCCTACCATCGACTGATACATGGTTAATGGTTAAGTGATGAGGAGAATTTTGCAGAAAAGTTGGGTAAGACAAAATGTCTCCCAGTCCACTTTGACTCAGAATAGCATTCCCTCATTTTTCAAAAATATTCTCTCTGCCTCTGAGAAAATATTTCCACTCTTTGTTTTATGTTGTCCTCAATTTTAAGGAATTGAGACTCTGTGACACCTCCACATTGCTCTATAAAGAAAATGAAATGAACAGACATTCACAGAAAATTTTACTGGAGAGGATTCAGAGAAACAGGTATGCAAATCTTCCTAAAAACAATAGAAAGTAGCAATTCTGATTCTTCTAAACTTTGATCCTTCACTCCTGCGTCTCCGGCTGGAAGTCACAACTCTAAACACACCTCTCGAAGTGTGACACCCTTCGTTGACAGCTATTACAGAATATTGTGAACAGTATTATATTACAGTGAATCAACTATGCCCAGTGATTCAACTAATTCTAAAGCTGTGAGGTATGTATGTGAAGAAGAAAAGTTAAAATTTTACCTCCTGCCTCTGTAACTCAGCTTGCCCCTTGTAAAGTCTGGATCATGTAGGTCACGTAGTCTTGGAAAGTGGGGACTTGCAATACTAGGAACTGGAGTTTATCTCATTCACCCCTGTCCTGCTCTTTGCAGTCACCCAGCCCCTGCAAACCTGCTTAATCATGCCTGTCCAGGTCAGGCATCCCCCTCCCCATCTTGACCACTCTTCCCGTGCAGGCAAAACCACTTAGTTTAAACCAGCCTACTAACAGCTAGTGTTGTCCACTAGAGTCTGTCTATAAAAACCCTGTAATCCCTTTGTTCGGGGCTCAGAGCTTTCAGTGTTAACTCCTCTGGGCCCGATGGCAAAATAGACCAGAGTTCTCCCACTCTCCGAGTGTGGTGCTTGGTTTCTCGAGTGCTGGTTTCTGCAACAGGCTCAGCCGCTCAGTCTTTCCTGACTCTTTGCAGGCCCATGGACTGGAGCCCGCCAAGCTCCTCTGCTCGTGGAATTTTCTAGGCAAGAATACCATTTCCTTCTCCAGGGATCTTCCCAACCAGGGATTGAACCCACCTTTCTTGTGTCTCCTGCATTGGCAGGCTGATTCTTTACCACTAGCATCACGTGGGAAGCCCTAGCTTTAAATCAGTTCAGTTCAGTCGCTCAGTCGTGTCCAACTCTTTGCGACTCCATGAATCACAGCATGCCAGGCCTCCCTGTCTATCACCAACCCCCGAAACTTACCCAAACTCATGTCCATCGAATCGGTGATGCCATCCAGCCATCTTATCCTCTGTTGTCCCCTTCACCTCCTGCCCTCAATCCTTCCCAGCATCAGGGTCTTTTCAAATGAGTTAACTCTTCACATAAGGTGGCCAAAATATTGGAATTTCAGCTTCAGCATCAGTCCTTCCAATGAACACCCAGGGCTGATCTCCTTTAGAATAGACTGGTTGGATCCCCTTGCAGTCCAAGGGACTCTCAAGAGTCTTCTCCAACACCACAGCTCAAAAGCATCAATTCTTCGGCGCTCAGCTTTCTTCACAGTCCAACTCTCACATCCATACATGACCACAGGAAAAACCATAGCCTTGACTAGACAGACCTTGGTTGGCAAAGTAATGTCTCTGCTTTTTAATATGGTATCTAGGTTTGTCATAACTTTCCTTCCAAGGAGTAAGCGTTTTTTTTAATTTCGTGGCTGTAATCACCATCTGCAGTGATTTTGGAGCCAAAAAAAAGTAAAGTCTGACATCGTTTCCACTGTTTCCCCATCTATTTCCCATAAAATGATAGGACCAGATGCCATGATCTTAGTTTTCTGAGTGTTGAGCTTTAGGCCAACTTTTCCACTCTCCTCTTTTTCTTTCATCAACAGGCTTTTGAGTTCCTCTTCACTTTCTGTCATAAGGGTGGTGTCATCTGCATATCTGAGGTGATTGATATTTCTCCTGGCAATCTTGATTCCAGCTTGGGCTTCTTCCAGCCCAGCGTTTCTCATGATGTACTCTGCCTAGAAGTTAAATAAGCAGGGTGACAATAGACAGCCTTGACGTACTCCTTTTCTGATTTGAAACCAGTCTGTTGTTCCATGTCTAGTTCTAACTGTTGCTTCCTGACCTGCATATAGATTTCTCAAGAGGTAGGTCAGGTGGTCTGGTATTCCCATCTCTTTCAGAATTTTCCACAGTTTATTGTGATCCACACAGTCAAAGGCTTTGGCATAGTCAATAAAGCAGATACAGATGTTTTTCTGGAACTCTCTTGCTTTTTCGATGATCCAGCAGATGTTGGCAATTGGATTTCTGGTTCCTCTGCCTTTTCTAAAACCAGCTTGAACATCTGGAAGTCCACGGTTCATGTATTGCTGAAACCTGGCTTGGAGAATTTTGAGCATGACTTTCCTAGCATGTGAGATGAGTGCAATTGTGTGGTAGTTTGAGCATTCTTTGGCATTGCCTTCCTTTGGGATTGGAATGAAAACTGACCTTTTCCAGTCCTGTGGCCACTGCTGAATTTTCCAAATTTGCTGGCGTATTGAGTGCAGCACTTTCACAACATCATCTTTCAGGATTTGAAATAGCTCAACTGTAATTCCATCACCTCCACTAGCTTTGTTTGTAGTGATGCTTTCTAAGGCCCACCTGACTTCACATTCCAGGATGTCTGGCTCTAGGTGAGTGATCATGCCATCTTGATTATCTGGGTCATGAAGATCTTTTTTATACAGTTCTTCTGTGTATTCTTGCCACCTCTTCTTAATATCTTCTGCTTCTGTTAGGTCCATACTGTTTCTGTCCTTTATGGAGCCCATCTTTGCACAAAATGGTCCCTTGGTATCTCTCATTTTCTTGAAGAGATCTCTAGTCTTTCCCGTTCTGTTGTTTCCTCTATTTCCTTGCATCGATTGCTGAGGAAGGCTTTCTTATCTCTCCTTGCTATTCTTTGGAACTCTGCATTCAGATGCTTAAATCTTTCCTTTTCTCCTTTGCTTTCATTTCTCTTCCTTTCACAGCTATTTGTAAGACATCCCCAGACAGCCATTTTGCTTTTTTGCATTTCTTTTCCATGGAGATGATCTTGATCCCTGTTTCCTGTACAATGTCATGAAACTCCATCCATGGTTCATCAGGCACTCTGTCTATCAGATCTAGTCCCTTAAATCTATTTCTCACTTCCACTGTATAATCATAAGGGATTTCATTTAGGTCATACCTGAATGGTCTAGTGGTTTTCCCTCTTTCTTCAATTTAAGTCTGAATTTGGCAATAAGGAGTTCCTGATCTGAGCCACAGTCAGCTCCCGGTCTTGTTTTTGCTGACTGTATAGAGCTTCTCCATCTTTGGCTGCAAATAATATAGTCCATCTAATTTCAGTGTTGACCACCTGGTGATGTCCATGTGTAGAGTTTTCGCTTGTGTTGTTGGAAGAGGATGTTTGCTATGACCAGTGCGTTCTCTTAGCAAAACTCTATTAGCCTTTGCCCTGCTTCATTCTGTACTTCAAGGCCAAATTTGCTTGTTACTCCAGGTGTTTCTTGACTTCCTCCTTTTGCATTCCAGTCCCCTATAATGAAAAGGACATCTTTTTTGGGTGTTAGTTCTAAAAGGTCTTGTAGGTCTTCATAGAACCATTCAACTTCAGCTTCTTCAGCGTTACTGGTTGGGGCATAGCCTTGGGTTATCATGATATCGAATGGTTTGCCTTGGAAATTAACAGAGATTACTCTGTTGTTTTTGAGATTGCATCCAAGTACTGCATTTCAGACTCTTTTGCTGGCCATGATGGCTACTCCATTTCTTCTAGGGGATTATTTTTCCATAAATGTTAAGTAAAATTTCTCCACCAATAAATTTATTGTGCATAGTTGTGGTTTTGATACATACATTTATTCTGTATAGTTGTGATACAAATAAGCAAACAGCCTTCAGCTAGTACAGTCACAGGGAGAGGAGCACAGCTGCACAGTATAGGATACATTTCCCTACCACCTGAATCCCCAGTAAGCCATGCTTTCTGCCTCTTAATGCAAGGAGAATCTTTAGAGGATAAAGACAGCAGCGGGGCCAAGTCACAGTGAAATGTTCCCTAAGCTAACAAGTAAAGGATCAGCATTTTGTGATGCCTATTATAGACGAACAAAGAGTATAAATAAAGGAAGTGCATTTCAAGTATATGTAGATTCAGAATAGATTCTTTACATGTGATCATTATTACTAGGATTAGTGTTGCAAGAACGTTTACATACTCTAAAGGAATCATTTCAGCATCATCACAAAATATTGCATTAAAAACTTCATCCCTGCTTTTATCATTATTATTATTATTCGGCTGCACTGTGAGACATGCAGGATCTCATTTCCCAAGTCAGGGATCAAACTCACACCCCCTGTAGTAGAAGCGTAGTCTTAACCACTGGACGGCCAGGGAAGTCCCCATTCACGCTTCTTAAAATACAGCAGACAGTGGATGTTATCTATTATAAAGTGAGAAATCGGTACTCAGGGAGACCAACCTAGGCAAAAAGCATCTTTTCTAGAGTCTGTATTAACAGAGATTATCTCTCATATAATTCTTTCCTTAAATACTCTGAAGAGCTTTGAGCAGGCCTTCCTATTTCCATGGCAGTTTATTTCATTAATGGTATGGCATATCAGCTACGACTAGCACTTTGCTAGGTATCATCAGCTAGGTAGGAGAAGCACTTAAGAGTCTACTCACAAGCGCCTAGATGGGGACACTTCACACACGCACACACACCAGTGGTGTGCATGGATGTAATAGTCCAAGCATAAGGACATTAACTTTGCTTTGGGGGAGAGTAGAAATGGGAAGGGTTCCTCACAAAAGGCAGGAGGTGGGGCGAGAGGAAACAGACCGAAGGAGCCTCCTGGGGCCCCTGGGACTGGAAGCAGGAGCTGCTGCTCTAGGCGAGGAGGCACACAAGGTTGGCTCTGCACACGCTCAGTTAGAGACTGGACGAGGCGCTTGCACACTGGGCCTGGTGCTGCAGCTCTCTCATCAACCACAGCTCTAGCTGGGAGCTGACAAGTGCCTGCACACAGAGGAGTGCTTGAAGTCAAGAGAATGTCAGCCCAGTGGGGGTTTATTACGTCACAAATGACACATCATAGCATCATTGCTACCACATCGCGAGATTTTCCTTCATGTTTACACAGTCAAGGGAAATCTAAAACTTCAGTGCTTGGATGAGCACCTTGGGTCATGCACCTTGGATCAGCCTATTCAACAAACCATCATTTGCAGCCACAGCCCCTTTGCACTTCTTCCTGTCTGTTTCCAGTAACAATCTCACTCCAACGCTCGCCCCCAGAGCAGGAGCTGTGCCCAGCAGACTCTCCTGTTTTCGTATTCCCCACATAGCTTCGGGAAAGTGACCAGAATGATTGAAGCCTATTAAATACCTGTTATGGGTCTGTAGAAATCACCAGGAAAATATCACATCTGTAACTATCACCAAGTATTTCAATTTAGTAGCTAGAAATATAGGCTTCTTATCAAAATGGATTTTCTCTTCCTAGAGAGATAGTTAAGCCAGAATTCCCAATTCTTATCTGTGCATATGTGCATATGTGCATGCTAATTCGCTTGTCTAACTGTTTGCAACCCTATGGACTGTATCCTACCAGGCTCCTCTGTCCATGGGATTTTCCAGGCAAAAGTACTGGAGTGGGTTGTTATGCCCTCTTCCAGGGGATCTTCCCAACCCAGAGATTGAACCCATGTCTCCTGCAACTCTTGCATTGCAGGTGGATTCTTGACCACTGAACTACCAGGGAAGCCCCAGGTCTTATCCATCTTTCCTTAAAAATCAGTTGCTCTTAATAAGTGGTGCTGATCAGGAGGGAAAGGACCGTGGATGTGGGCTGGTTCTGTCCTGCTCTGTCACCTCCTTGCCCCAGACCAGTGGAGAGCTGAGTGACTGCCATGTTGCCAAGCAACTCTGTAAAGATTATGAATTTTGTTAATGAATGAATGAATGAACTCTGAAGGGCACTTGGATGACATGAACTATCCTGTCCTGCAGGGGCGGGGAAATACCACAGGGACACGGTGTGAGACCAGTCACAGCAGGAGCTGGGTGCACACAGTTTACACAGGCAAGATTTCCTGCCATTTCCCACAACAGGGACGGGCCAAGAGGGCATTATGCCAAGTGAGATAAGCCGGATGGAAAAGATAAACACCATATGCTATCAGTTAGATGTGGAATTTTTAAAAGCTGACCTTGTTAAAAAACAGAGAGTGAAATGGTGGTTTCCAGGGGTTGGGGGTGGGGGGCTGGGAAAATTTGGGAGATGTTGTTTGGGGGTACAAACTTCCAACTAGTAGATTAGTAAACCCTGGAGATCTAATGCCCAGCATAGAGATTATAGTCAACAATACTATATTATAAACTTTAAAGTTTCTGAGAGACTAGATCTCAGTTGTTCTCACCACTAAAAAGAGAAAAACATGATAATTATGTGATCAGATAGGGATGCTAGCTAATGCTATAATGGTATTCTTATTGCAATATATAAATGTATTAAATCAAAACATTGTACTCCTTAAACTTACACAGTGTCACATGTCAATTATATCTCAGTTTAAATTTTTTTTTCTGAAGGAGGAAATGGCAACCCACTCCAGTATTTTTGCCTGGAAAATTCCACAGACAAAGGAGCCTGGCGGGAGCCTGGGAGTCCATGCAGTCCCAAAGAGTTTGACATGACTGAGCAATTAAATAAAAAATTTAAAGGGATACTGAACCAAAGGAGTAAGGAAAAAGAAAAGTTAAACCACATACAGGTGCCCCATATCACATACCCTGTACAGAAAGCACAGTAGCATCTGAATTCTCCTGAAAATGTCTCATTTGGAAGAAGTGAAAACTCAGATACCCAATTTATTTCTACACGTTCCCAGGCTTTGTCATTTTTCACAAAGTACTCTGAGGAGATGCACAGACTGAACTGGCAGAAGGAGTGTCTTTTCTCCAGGTAGACTCTCCAGTCGCCTGTCACTCTCCTCGTGCTCTTTGAGATCAGTAAGTGCACACCTACTCTTTTTATTGTTGCTGTTTTGCTTTCGTGGGTATCTATCTATTTTATGCTTTATTCAAGTAAATGTTTCTTAGTAAAATGCTTCACTGATAAAAGTAGAATTAATTGTTTTAGTTTCTATTTCCATTACTGTAAGCGAGGAATCACCATCATTTTGTGCATTAATTCACTCATGTTTTGGGAAATTTGTTTGGATCCAATTCTCTGTTTGCTATCACTTCTATTACATTTGAAGAACTTTGTTCAGCCTTTCTTGCAGTACACGTCTGCTGGTGACAACTCCTGTACATATTTGTGTAAAGAAAGTCTTTTGCCTTCATTTCTGATTTTCAGCCAACTTAACATTCCAAGTAAACAGGGTTGTTTTCCTGTACCTTCCAGCACCATGGAGATGTAATTCCATTGTTCCCTGACTCTCATAGTTATTGAGCAGACATCTGAAATTATTCTTATCTTCACTGCACAATATGTAATGTATCTTTTATTTCTAATTGCTTTTAAGCCATTGTTTTAAGCACTGGTTTCCTGAAATTTTAGTATGATGTGGCTCCATCTGTTTTCTTTTTCTGTATTTATCTAGCTTTGCTGGGTTCACTGAAACTTTAAGATCTATGGGCTTATAGAGTTTATTAATTCTGGAAATTTTTCAGTCATTATCTGCTTAGAAATTGTTTCTCATTCTTTATGTTCCAGGACAGCAATTAAGTGTAATTTAGACCATTTGATATTGTTCCACAGATCCCTAGGACCAATCACGGTTTTTTTCTTATGTGTTTATTTTTCTCTGTGCTTCATTTTATTCAGTTTCTTTTCCTACATCTTAAGGTTCATTAATCTTTCCGTTTACAGTGGCTGCTTTTAGTTCTGTCTAGTAAATTTTTCATTTTATATATTCTCCTTTTATGTTCATCAGTTCATGGCTTATTTTTATGTCTTCCATTCCTTTCCTAATTACATGTAAAGTGAAGATTTTAAACATAATGATTTAAAATAACTGTTTTAAAGCACTTGAGCTAATTTCATCACCTTTGCTGACTTCTACATACATATCTATTGCCTGATTTTCTCTTAGTTAACCATAATTTTACAGATAAGAAATATATATACACACATTTGTGTACATATAGGTATTTATGTTTATATAATACCTATATAAAATATATATAACTGTATATTTTGTCATGAATAATATTATATATTTATTTTAATATATATGTTACTTTGCATATCTTATAATTTTTTGTAAGATTTTAAGTGATACATTGTTGAGTGTCAGATTGAGTGCTGAAATTTTGGGGGGCAAGGAATTGATTAACGTTCAGATCAGTTTCTTGTTAAGCTTTATTAGGAAAGAAAAAAAAAGCTTTATTAGGGCTGATTTAGTCTTTATTCTAGGACTAAGTTAGCCTTGGTACTAAGGCTTAACCTTTCTGCCACCTCTATTGAATAATTACCCAGGTTTCAATGAGATTTCCAGAGAAGGCAATAGCACCCCACTCCAGTACTCTTGCCTGGAAAATCCCATGGATGGAGGAGCCTGGTAGGCTGCAGTCCATGGGGTCTCGAAGAGTTGGAAACAACTGAGGGACTTCACTTTCACTTTTCACTTTCATGCATTGGAGAAGGAAATGGCAACACACTCCAGTGTTCTTGCCTGGAGAATCTCAGGGACAGGGGAGCCTGGTGGGCTGCCGTCTATGGGGTTGCACAGAGTTGCACACGACTGAAGCGACTTAGCAGCAGCAGCAGCAATGAGATTTCTCTCCTCCAGCTGGATGGAACTTGTCTCCCAGCACTGTGTGAGTTCTGGAAGTTGTTCTTTGTGTTGCCTCATGGAGTTCATCCTACGGGTACATATTCATCCTGCATAGTATTCAGCAACAGATTCAAGAGGATTTCTATTCTGATTTCTGGAACTGTTTTCCCTAGGATTTCATCTTCTTTAGTACTTTGTCCTACAAATTTCACCTATTTCATCCGAGAATGCTGTCCTCTGCCTGGGTTAGCCTGTCCTATGCCATGGTCTACAAAGAATTTCCAGGATGACTGTAGCCAGAACAAAGGTAACTTTCACTTCATTTATTTTCCTTTTCCCTGGATCACAGTCCTTCACTACCTATTGCCCAGTTTATGAAAACTGTTATTTCATATGTTTCTCCAGTTTTTAAATTCTTCATAGTTACTTCAACATGACAAGAAGTGGAAAATCTATAGTTTTAGTAGGTAAGGTATTCAGAACAACCTGAATGGGTATTTCTGACTCCGAGTCCCTCATGAGGTTGCAGATGACTTGTTGGACAGGACTACTATAATATGAAGGCTTAAATGGGGCTGGAGAATCAATTCCAAGGTGACTCACTAATGTTAATGGCAAGTGCTACTGCCTGTTTGCAGGAAGTCTCGTTTCTCACCTCCTGCACTCAGTCTGCTTGAGTGTTCTCCTGGCACATCAGGTGGCTTCTCTCAGAGTGAGTGATCCTAGAAATACTAACACTTTCTATGGCCACCAAAACACATAAAACACGGGGATAAAGCACCTTTGATTCTTGGGAAATGACCAATCACTGACATTCTCTTTAATACAAACCACACTGGATTGCATTCAGCACCCACAGAAGAACCAAGTCTCTCAAATTCTTCAGTGAATTGCTTATTATGAAAAAACAAACCAAAGTTCAGTTTGGTTCAAACAAATGCAACCCCCAAGGAAGCTGAGCAGCATCCTGTCACTGTCCTCCCTTCCTTTCACAAGAAGGCTGTCATTTCAGAGACTCTAGAAGAAAATACCCCCCAAGAGCCACAAGAAGGCATGAGAGAATCTGAGTGACACACAAAGTCAGGATCCCCCCAGATAACTAGAGCCCTGATACAACACTCCCTTGGCACATCTGAGTGTACTTGGCTGCCCTTGCTATTCGTTTTCACAAGGCTAAAGCCAGCAACCTCTTTCTGAGAGTACTGCCAGTTCATGCTATCACCGCAAAAATATAATAAGAAAAGAAAAGAAAGCCCTTTGTAATGAGGGGAATGCCAAGGATGAAGAAAAAGATGATCAAGCAGATGGTACTTCACTATAAATGGTCAGTTTAATAAAGGGCAATGCTGCTTTTGCTTTTAACTGGAGGCAACTTACAAACCATGTAACATTTTTAAATGCATGCATTTCCTTAGACTTTATGTATTCACTTTTTGCCAAACACATAAGACTCATAGCTCTTAGCAATAAATTTAGCATTTAACATGCAGAAGACTAGGCCAGTAAATGAACAGAGAAGGGAGATTCACACTGAACCTTTATGGCTCACACAAAAGTGAAAGCATATATATCTATATATGGCCTTTCCTGGTGGCTTAGACAGTAAAGAATCTGCCTGCAATGCTGGAGACCCAGGTTTGATCCCTGGGTCAAGAAGATCCCCTGGAGAAGGGAATGGCTACCCACTCTAGTATTCTTGCGTGGAGAATTCCATGGACAGAAGAGCCTGCAAAGAGTCAGACATGACTGAGGACTAACACTTTCTTTTTTTTTTTCATATACATATATATAACTTAAAAGAATATTAAAAAGCAGAGACATTTAACCAACAAAGATCCATATAGTCAAAGGTATGGTTTATTCCAGTGGTCAAGTACAGATGTGAGAGTTGGACCATAAAGAAGACTGACTGCCAAAGAATTAATGCTTTTGAACTGTGGTGCTGGAGAAGATTCTTGAGAGTCCCTTGGACTGCAAGAAGATCAAGCCAATCAATCCTAAATGAGATCAACCCTGAATATTCATTGGAAGGATTGATGCTAAAGCTGAAGCTCCAATACTTTGGCCACCTGAAGCCAAGAGCTGACTCACTGGAAAAGACCCTGATGCTGGGAAAGACTGAAGGCAAGAGGAGAAGGGGACGACAGAGGATGAGATAATTGGATGGCATTACTGACTCAATGGACAATGAGTCTGAGCAAACTCTTGGAGATACTGAAGGACAGGGAAGCCTAGCATGCTGCAGTTCATGGAGTGGCAAAGTATCAGACACGACTTAGTGATTGAACAACAGCACATATATGTATTCATATTCATATTATACATAAACTTCCATTTAGCTTTTCTAGATAAGAATTAGAGAAATAAACAGGTACAAAGTCTAGCGGTCAGTTCACAAGCATTTACTGCTGCCTGATCTGTACCTGTGTCTACACTGTTGATGCAGATGTTGAGGTGTTTGACTTCAAGAACCATTAACTAGGCAACACACACACAACTAACATGCTTTCAATTATTCAGTATATATCAACGCCCTGCCATGTTATAGGCCCTCTGCAAGACTTCAAGGGTTCAAAGAGCAACAAGAGAAAGATTCTGACATTGACATGGTCCAAAAAGAATAAGCCAGAATTGGAAAGGGGACATTGGGTGAGACATTAATACCATTTCTATGATTGTCTAAAAATAAAAGATTAATTAATTTAAAAATATGTTCGTAGAGCATATGTTTCTTGGTTGATGACCACACATTTGATAATAATGAAATACCATAGAGATTCTATGCTAAGAAGATGTTTTAAAAATAAAAAAGAAGGTCATCATTTCTCAGCCTTATTTATGTTCTCATTAATGCACTCTGGCATTTATAATGGCAGTTTGTAAATAATCTAAACATCTAGTGATCCAACCTTGTTTTAGTGTCTTAATTTCTACCATCCATAGCTGTGTTCTCTAATAGGGCAGCCATATTGGCTGCTTACATTTAAATTTGATTAAAAGTGAAAAATAAAATTCCTTCTTCAGTCATGCTATTCTCATTTTAAATATTCAACAGCTACTGTATTATGATTCACAGGTATAACAGTGGCAAAAAAAAATCCACCTTCCAGTGCACGAGCCACAGGAGACATGGGTTCAATCCCTGGGTTGGAAAGATCCCCTGAAGAAGGATCATAGAGAAGTTGGATCACAAAGCAAAGGAATTCCAGAAAAACATCTACTGCTTCACTGACTACATGAAAGCCTTTGACTGTGTGAAACACAACAAACTGTGTAAAATTCTTGAGGATATGAGAATATCAAATCACCTTACCAATCTCCTGAGAAATCTGTATGTGGGTCAAGAAGCAACAGAACTGAATGACTGACTGGTTCAAAATTGGGAAAGGACTAAGACAAAGCTGTATATTGTCATCCTGCTTATTTAACTTCTATACAGAGTATATCATGCAAAATGCCAGGCTGGATGAATTACAAGCTGGAATCAAGATTGCTAGGGGAAATATCAACAACCTCAGATATGCAGACAACACCTCTCTAATGGCAGAAAGTGCAGAGCAACTGAAGAGCTTCTTGATGAGAATAAAAGAGGAGAGAGAAAAGCTGGCTTAAAACTCAACATTAAAAAACTAAGATCATGGCATCCAGTCCCATCACTTCATGGCAAGTAGAAGGGAGGAAAGTGGAAACAGTGACAGATTTTATTCTCTTGGCTACCAAAATCACTGTGGATGGTGACTGCAGCCATGAAATTAAAAGATGCTTGCCCCTTGGAAGAAAAGCTATGACAAACCTAAACAGTGTATTAAAAAGCTGAAACATCACTTTGCCAATGAAGGTCAATATAGTTAAAGCTATGTTTTTTCCAGTGGTCACACATGGATGTGAGAGTTGGACCATGNTAAAAGATGCTTGCCCCTTGGAAGAAAAGCTATGACAAACCTAAACAGTGTATTAAAAAGCTGAAACATCACTTTGCCAATGAAGGTCAATATAGTTAAAGCTATGTTTTTTCCAGTGGTCACACATGGATGTGAGAGTTGGACCATGAAGAAGGCTGAGTGACAAAGAATTGATGCTTTTGAACTGTGGTATTGGAGAAGACTCTTGAGAGTCCCTTGGACTGCAGAGATCAAATCAGTCAATCCGAAAGCAAATCAACCCCGAATATTCATTGGAAGGATTGATGCTAAAGCTGAAGCTTCAATACTTTGGCCACCTGATGCGAAGTGCTGACTCACTTAGGAAAAGACCCTGATGCTGGGAAAGACTGAAAGCAAAAGGAGAAGGGGGCAGCAGAGGATGAGATGCTTAGATAGCATCACTGACTCAATGCACATGAATTTGAGCAAATTCCGGGAGATAGTGGAGGACAGAGGAGCCTGGAATGCTGCACTCCATGGGACTGCAAAGAGTCAGACATGAATTAGCCACTGAACAACAATACCACTGTATTACAGAATATTTCCATTATTGTAGAAAGTTCTATTGGACAGAATTAGTTTATTGATTTCTAACATAATAAAATAATCTTCCAACTCAAATCATATTGCTTGCCAAGCATGTTTCCATTGCACTTCATCTGTTTATTTTTATTAATAAGTTAACTTTTTTACTCCAATGGAGAACTCAATGCTATTCATCTTATGATTATTAAAATAGTAATTGATTAATAAACACGTTCCCTATGCTAAGCCTATTCTCCACCACCACCATTTGAAGACATCATATTAAAATTACACTTTTATGTCTATCAACAGATGAATAAATAAAGAAGTGGTATTCCATTACACAATAGAATACTCGGTCAATTCAGCTCAGTCACTCAGTCGTGTCTGACTCTTTGCAACCCCAGGAATCGCAGCACACCAGACCTCCCTGTCCATCACCAACTCCCAGAGTCCACCCAAACTCATGTCCATCAAGTTGGTGAGGCCATCCAGCCATCTCATCCTCTGTCGTCCCGTTTTCTTCCTGCCCCCAATCCCTCCCAGCATCAGAATCTTTCCCAATGAGTCAACTCTTTGCACGAGGTGGCCAAAGTATTGGAGTTTCAGCTTTAGCATCAGTCTTTCCAAAGAACACTCAGGACTGATTTCCTTTAGAATGGACTGGTTGGATCTCCTTGCAGTCCAAGGGACTCTCAAGAATCTTCTCCAACACCACACTTCAAAAGCATCAATTCTTCAGCACTCAGCTTTCTTCACAGCCCAACTCTCACATCCGTACATGACTACTGGAAAAACCATAGCCTTGACTATATGGACCTTTGTTGGCAAAGTAATGGAATACTACTCAGCCATAAAAAATAATGAAGTTTTGCCATTTGCAGCAACATGAATAGATTGTGAGAGCATTGTGCTAAGAAAAAGAAGTCAGACAGAGACAAACACTGTATGGTATCACATGCGGAATTAACAAACTAATGAATGTGACAGAAAAGAAGCAAACTTACAGATACAGAGAACAAACTAGTAGTTACCAGTGGGGAGAAGGAAGGGATAGGCAATATGCAGGGCAAGGGATTACAGTGTAGAAACCATATGGTACAAAATAAGTTACAGGGATATATGGTATAACATGGGGAATACAATTAATATTTTATAATAACTATAAATGGAATATAACCTTTAAAAATTGTGGATCATGCTACTGTACACCTGTAACTTATAATATTATACATTATACTTCATTTTTTAAAGCAACACTTTTTAACATTAAATTTGAAATACCATTAAAAATTTAAAATTGGATACAATAAAATCAAATGAACTACTTATCCTCCTTATAAAACTCTCTGTGGAAGACACACTGAAAATGTATCCCTTCCTTCTTGGAAACTTGCAAATGGTTTGCTAATGAAAAATATGAAAATTCTGAATCTTATACAGTATACTTCTAGATTTTGTTTTCCACAGTGAGAGAGACTGGAAGAAATGGATTTGCATACACTTCTTCAATTAAAGGAACTTTAAGATTGCTTTTTAAAATTCAAACTTTTATAACATCAAATATAGTGATAATTTACTTGTTACTGGACTCAGAGCTCCTTCTTGGAAATTTTATTAAAATTGTTAATATTAGATAGGAGAAAATCCAACATGATAAATTCAAATATTCCACCAGACAGGGAAAGCCATATAATAGTGCATGTCATAACTTTATTTTTGTGAATAGGTTTTATCTGTGACTTTACCCACAAGAACGTCTTTCTGTCAAGGACTTAAGACGATTCCCTGGTGGCTCAGTTGGTAAAGAATCTGCCTCCAATGTGGGAGACCTGGGTTCAATTCCTGGGTTGGGAAGATCCCCTGGAGAAGGAAATAGCTACCCACTCCAGTATTCTGGCCTGAAGAATTCCATGGACAGAGGAGTCTGGCAGGCTATACAGTCCATGGGGTTGCAAAGAGTCGGACACAGTTGAGCAACTTCCACTTTCACCTTATTTCCTTGGCAAATAAAGGCAGTTTTTCTGTCCTGTGTTTGATCTCATGTCTGACAAGATATTCATCTTCTACATTTCCAAATTCCTCGATTAAGTTTGGGGATGTATCTATTCCTTGGGGATACTGCAAAACCTTTTCCCTAGTATGGAAGACTATCCAGGCTTCCCAAATCCTCTAACCCACAATTAGATTAAAAATTTAAATACACTATCAGTATAACTAACTCAGGCTTCCCAGGTGGCACTAGTGGTAAAGAACTCACCTGTCACTGCAGGAGATATGAGATGCAGGTTCGATTCCTGGGTCAGGAAGATCCCTGGAGGACATCATGGCAACCCACTGCAGTTTCTTGCCTGGAGAATCCCAGGGACAGAGGAGCCTGGTGGGCTACGATCCATAGGGTCACTAAGAGTCGGACCTGACTGAAGCAACTTAGCATGTACACGTGCATAACTGTCTCTAAGAGGAAAAGAACCTCACTCCTTTATGTTGGACACTTCTGAGTTAATTGTGGCTCAGCTGAACACAAAGGTCTTGGAAAGAGACATGATCCCTATCTGGGGATTTACTTTTTTATGACTGCATTATTCTAATTCTCGGTAAAACTTAGTTTACTAATAATTGAAGAAGTCTGTCTACAATCTTGGGACCTTTGCTTTCCCAACATTCTCATTGTACACTTTCTCATCTTCAGCTCCAAGCAGATACACGCAGAGATCAAACATCAAACTCCTTGATCAAAATGGCTGTCACTCTCCCACTAGAACGACTCTCCCCTTCTCTACACCAAAGGGCTGGTATGATTTTCCTGTTAAATATGCCAGGAAGTCTTTAAAGGTGTCTGTCAGTTGCCAACATGAGGTCTGCCAGACAGGCATGCTGCCTTCAGGAAGGAAACAGAAACTTTCAGAGTTGCAACATAAAAGGTGGTATGACTCCAGGAATCCAGGAAAGAAACACCCCATTGGAATCTCAAATCTGGATTTTCATAATATGTGAATATATAGAAAAAGAGTTTGCACAGAAGCCTTGAAATGAGAAGATATACCTTTATTTCCAAAACAAGACTAATGGGTCATTAAACTCAGTGTTCAGTATAGGGTAGAGAAATTTCCCCATTAATTTAAATGCTATTCCTGGCAGATTTTCAGTGAAATGGAGACTTCCTACTAGGATAACCTATTGATATCCTTTTTGGTAGTTCAGTTCAGTTCAGTCACTTAGTCGTGTCCGACTCTTTGCAACCCCATGAATCGCAGCATGCCAGGCCTCCCTGTTCANTTGGCAATGGACAGGGAGGCCTGGCGTGCTGTGGTCCATGGGCTTGCAAAGAGTCAGACACGACTGAGCAGCTGAACTCAACTGAACAGATTAAAACTACAGTGAAGCATCACCTCACACTGGTCTGAATGGCCATCATCAAAAATCTGGAGAGAGTGTGGAGAAAGGGAACTCTCTTGCACTGTTGTTGGGAATGAAAATTGGTACAATCACTATGGAGAACAGTATGAAAGTTCCTTAGAAAACTAAAAAGAGGACTACCATATGACACAACAATCCTACTACTGGTTTATATACTCTGAGAAAACCATAACTCAAAAGGATACATGTACCCCAGTGTTCATTGCAACACACTGCAGCTACTGTCCGTTTACAGTTGCCAGGACAAGGAAGCAACATAGATACCCATCGACAAGAGGAATGGACAAAGGAGTGGTGGTACATATATACAGTGGAATATTACTCAGCAATCAAAAAGGAACAAGATTGGGTCACTTGCAGAGGCATGGATTGACCAAGAAAAATGCCCATGAGTTTTGAGTTAAGTTTTATTGGGAGAAAAATTAGGACTAGAACCCAGAGGACAGTGTTTCAGATAGCAGAGAAATTGCACCCAAGAGCAGGGGGAAAAGTCTATAGTATACAAAACTTGGGATTTTGGTGAGGAGCATGCATGCAATGAGATGATAAGAGTTAATTTCAAGCTTTCTTCTAGGCATTTTTTTGTTCTTTCAAAATTCTAAGAATCCTAAAACCAGTTTTTTATTGAATTTTCTCTGTGCATGTAAAAATAACTAATTTTGGATGTCAACTATAAATTGGTGCTTGCCATCTACCCCTACAAGGACTAAATCACATAAAGCTTCAGCTGCTGACTTTAAACACCCCCTGAATGGAGTTTAGGGTAGAGAGCAGAAATGAGGCAACCTGTGCTCTGGGAAAAACTGACAGAACAGGTCTTCAGATAGTAATTTCAGAAGCCAATTTCATAAACCCAATTCTTGTATCTCCTCATATCTAGAAAAGCATTAAGTTCCTGCACAGTGATGGCTGCTCCTGGGGACAAGCAGAAACCTTCTGCAAAAAAGATGTGCTTGATTGAATGTACCTCCCTTCACCAAATCACTTCTATACTGATCTTCCCCCCTGCATCCTGAGAGCAGTTTCTCAGAGCTATCTGAAATACAGTCTCCCCAGTTATAGTCATCATTCTGTACCCAATAAAACTTAACTCACAACTTTCATGTGCATTTTTTTTAAGTCGACATGGAGTTTCAAAAGTTTCACCTTAACCAGTTCTCTCTGGAGTCTGAAGAATATTATTGGTGGCCACACAATGTTTAAAAAACAATCATCTTTCTCTTTAGTCATATTTTTATAGCTAAAATCCTTCTTAATAAATTGCACCTGAATTCACCACTTTACAAAAGGCAACCAATCACTCAATGGAATACACACATACACAGTCACACCCAAAGACAGAACTGTCACAAACCCTCCAGAGGATATGGAGTCCCAAACAAATGCTTCCCAACAAAAACTGGCCTCTTTGGCAGATACACATCAGAACCAACTGGCAAAAATGCCCGAATAGCACTTCATGCTCAAAAGAAAAGCCGGGTACACACCAGAGGACTTAGTCCTGGAGTTCTTCAGCTAGTCCAGAAGCATCTTTCCATTCCAACAAGGAAAAGCGTACATTGGCAGCCTGTGCTGAGCAGGAGAGAAGCCGGGAGGATCCTGGAAACAAATGGTTTCAGCAACTACTGGGAACATCCCCAAAACCCCCTCCCAGGGCCAGAGAGCCACGAGCAGCAGCTCCTCACACCCTTCCCAGCAGGGCATCATGATGGCAGCTCAGCGTAGGGGAAACTCCACCCTGGGAACCAGCTATCCTGAGAGCGCGGCCTCACCTGGGCTCCAAAACCTGTTAGTGAAAGTGGTTCCATGCTGGGGTCCAGCCCCGGTTGGATCCAGGGTAATCAAAGGGTGAACGGCATCAGTGACTAGGAGAGATTTATTAGAGATATAAAGGAAGATTAGGAAAGAATAGTGTAGTGGAGAAAATATAGAGGAAAAGAGGCTGACATTCCTTGGTTTACACAGAAAGTCAATAAAGTCTCGACACAAGAGACTTGCACCATTTACAGAGGACACAGGCACCCTCCTGGTCTCCCGAGGGAGTGAAGAGGCAGGGCGCCTTCCTGTTCAGGTATTAGGAGCCCAGGCAAATAAGTAAACACTGCGGACCTCTGTACTCCAGATGGGAATCAGCCTGAAAAGGAGAGTAAGAAAAGACAACACGAGGAAACCAGTCTTTCAAGGAACTGGCCCATCTCTTTATTTTTCAGGAAAGCTTTTATACTTTAAGTTGTACATAGAGATAAATGGAAAATACAAAGTCATGCAGGGTCAGCAGTCCTGACCCTTATCTATACCAGGCACTTCTTTATGCATGCATACAAAGGTCTTAGGTGGTTTTACATCATCTTTGGGCCAGGGAGCCTGCTAACATTATGACCCTTTTCTTCTGATAATGGTCAGTCAACCAGAAAACTTATTTTCTCCAAGGGGGATTTTTCTTAAGTCAGGCGCCACCCTCTGCAGGCACCAGATAAAGTTGCATTCCTAAAGGGCAAAGGTGCAGTGGGCTATAGTTAAGAAAAGAATTTACTAGCCTAAGGTCTAACATGATTAATATCAAAGGTTATTATTTATTTTTTCCATATGCTGCTGCTAAGTCACTTTAGTCATGTCTGACTCTGTGTGACCCCATAGACAGCAGCCCACCAGGCTCCCCCATCCCTGGGACTCTCCAGGCAAGAATTATATCAATTAATGTGTACAGAGGATATGGGATATGGAGAGTTAGCAGCAAATATTGACTCAACAACGAAACCCTCCTCTGGTATTATTCTAACAATCCACTAATAATACACTAATAATTTCTAACTTATTGTAAAGTTAAATTAAAAAATAAATAAATTAATTAATTAATAAAAAAGTCTCTGTATTTAGAAAGTTTAGAGCGTCTCATGCCTCTCATGGTTGGGAGGCTGTGAACAATCACACGTGTGGTTGTGAGAGTCCAGATAAACTTGTCAGGCAGGCTAGAGAGCCATCAGAGGAGTTTTTGGACTGAAACACTCTTGTTACGCCCAGGAGACTTATTAACTGGAGCTCTAAGTTAACTTTTTCCCAAGAAAGGTGGCAGGGGATAGCCCTCTGTTAATGTCAGAAGAGTTGGTGAAAGGCATAATACAATAAGCAGACAGACTCTGGTTTTAGGGTAGATGCTCAAGAAAGCCCAGGGGGGTCCCTCGAGGCCTGATCTCACCTTTGCCCTGTCAGGCCTCTTACTCATGACCTTTGCCATGGGCAGGATTCTCCAAGCTGGCTCCCGGCAGATCCAGGTGCTCCCACCTCAAAAGCCAATAAAGAGGCAAGGTTGGTGGAAAGGAAAGTTTGCTTTATTTCGAAGGCTAGTAACCGAAGAGGGAGGGCAGACTCCTGCCCAAAGCCTGACTTCCCGCACTGACAACCAGCGGGTGAGAGCTCTTCTAGACAGAGGCAGGGAAAGGGCTCCGCGCAGAAACAGCAGAGTCATCCTGGAACTGGTCATCAGTGGTCTGCCAATTGTCATCTTCATTGTTTTAAGTATAGTTGATCTTCAGTTCCAAGTTAGTTTGTTCCCACTTCTTTGAATTCCCAGTCCTTGAAACTGTGGCACCTTATGTTATAGCTATGGTTTGGTCTTTATGTGATTAACTTCTTCCATGTGGTGAAGGTTTCAGTATCTACAAGTCAGCTCACAGAACGTTTCTGAGTATTATCTACAGTCCTTGAGGAGGAATGAAAGGTTCTTGACTTTGTTTGTGTCTTACTCGCTCAGTCGTGTCCGACTCTTTGCGACCTCATGGGGTATAGCCCGTCAGGCTCCTCCATCCATGTGATTTTCCAGGCAAGAATACTGGAGTGAGTTGCCATTTTCACAGACTATATAATTGTTTTGTCCTGATTGACCACTTTGTTTCTGCATTTTCTCACTTCTCTGATTAAACTTATTCTTAAGCTAAAGTTTTTCCCCAGATGAAAGCTGGCTGAGAACATGGGGCCAATGATTATAAGGGCCTCTCTTTTAGAAAGAAGGAATTGTTTGCATAAAAATAAGTTTTGTAGTCTCCCACAATTCTATTGTTTTCTAGGAAAAAAAAAGTATACCTCCCCCAGAAAGAGCCCAAAGTGCCCAGCAGTCCACAGCTGGAACCAGCTGGACTTTCTTAAAAACTGAATTTGCTTTTTTTTTAAATTGTATTTATTAATTTTTGGCCATGCTGGATCTTCATTGCTGCACAGGCTCTTCTCTAGCTGCGGCGATCGGGGACTACTCTCTAGCTGCAATGTGCAGGCCCCTCATCGTGGTGGCTTCTCTTGCTTGAGAGCACAGGCCCTGAGGCACATGGCCTTCAGTAGCTGTGATTCCCAGGCTCTGGAGCACGGGCTCAACAGCTGTGCTGCACAGACCTGGTTGCTCCAGGGGGTGTGGGATCTCCCCGGACCAGGGCTCAAACCCATGTCTCCTGCATTGGCAGGCAGATTCTTTACCACTGAGCCACCAGAGGAGCCCCCACCTGGGCTTTTAGCGTGTGTGCTAATTAGCATGTCAGAACAAGGGACACGGGATGAGCCATCTGTAGGTTCAAATCCCAACTGTGCATCCTACCATTTATGTGGTTGCCTCATTTATATGATGATAATATGGTTGAAGGTGAGCCTAAGAATTCACACATGTAAAACACTTGCTTCTGTCTTATCCAATTAATGGACTTCCCTGGTGGCTCAGACGGTAAAGCATCTGCCTATAATGTGGGAGACCTGGGTTTGATCCCTGGGTCAGGAAGATCCCCTGGAGTAGGAAACGGCCATCCACTTCATTACTCTTGCCTGGAAAATCCCATGGATGGAGGAGCCTGGAAGGCTACAGTCCATGGAGTCACAAAGAGTTGGACATGACTGAGTGACTTCACCTTACATCCAATTAATGGTAGCTGTTAAGATTACAAATGTCAATATCTACTGAACCCAGACATCTGCAAGATCTGAGAAATCACTTTTATAAACTCCTGGACCAGAAAATGTGTCCTACTTAATGGCAGGTCATGGCCTGTGATGTCAGCAGGCTAGCATGGAGCCAATAGTAGTAAGAATCCTTAGGGTCTTTTTAGACTAAGTCACATGCTAAACATTATACATGTGCAATACCTTTTTTACTGATGCATAGTTGATTGACAATATTGTGTTAGTTTCATAGTTTCAGGTGTATAGCAAAGGGATTCGGTTATTTTTTTTTTTTCAGATACTTTTCCAGTAGAGGTTAGTGCAGGATATTGAATTTAGTTCCCTGTGCTATACAGTAAAATTCTTGTGGCTAATCTATTTTATACATAGAGGTTTGTATCTGTTAATCCCATATTCCTAAATTATTCCTCCTCCCACATTCCCCTTTGGTATCCATAAATTTGTTTTCTATATCTGTGAGTTTGTTTCTGTTTTGTATAAATTCACTTGCATTATTTTTTAGGTTCCACACACATTATATCATCTAATGTGTATCTCTGTTTATCTGACTTACTTCACTTATTATGGTATTCCCTAGGTCAGGGGTCCTCAACCTCCAGGATCTAATGCCAAATGATCTGAGGTGGAGCTAGTGAAATAATAGTAGATACAAAGTGCACAATAAATGTAATGCACTTTAATCATCCTCAAAGCATCCCCTCCCCACACACTTCCAGTCTGTGGAAAAATTGTCTCCCATGAAATTATTTCCTAGTGCCAAAAAGGTTGGAGACTGCTCCTCTAGGTCCTTTATGGTTGGGTAGTATTCCATTGTATATCAAATGAAATACATTTATACACAAACACACACACACATATTGGGCTTCCCAGGTGGCTCCTGGTAAAGAATCTGCCTGTATCGAGAGACCCAGAGATGCAAGTACAATCCCTGGGTCAGGAAGATCCCTGGAGAAGGGAATGGCAACCCACTCCAGTATTCTTGCCTGGGAAATCCCATGAACAGAGGAGCCTGGTGAGCTATAGTCCATGGGATCACAAGAGTCAGAGATGACTTAGCAACTAAACTACAACAATAACATAGAGACAGATAAATACATATGTGTATATGTACATATATGTCATATATTCTTAAGCCAGTCATCCACTAATGGACTCTTGAGTGGTTTCTGTATCTTGACTAATGTAAATAGTGCTGCAATGAACATTGGGTTACATGTATCTTTTCTACTTATGATTTTTCCAGATATAACCCAGGAGTTGGATCACTGGATCATGTGACAACTCTATTTTTAATTTTCTAAGGAACCAACATACTATTCTCCATAGTGGCTGCACACGTGCAGTATCTCATTGAAGCCCCCTGGTGACTTCAGGAGTGCTAACGTTACCTCCACTTTATAAGTAACAATACTGAGGTATAAGAAGTTAATTGCCTGAGACTAGAAAAAAGATGAGCTCAGATTTGAACAAATGTCTAAGTCTGTGGCTGCCCTCTTCACCAATGAGGTATAAGAACAAACATTTGTAAAGCATTTGCTAGAGGAAATCACTCTTTGTTAATTAAAAGACTTACTATTGCTTTCAGTCTTAATTTTTATAAAATAAACTGAGTATTATATCAATGAGACATTATCATGTGAGTATAAAATGTTACCTGGACACTCAGAATGAAGTATGACCCGATTTCCATTAGTTACATGGATTGTTGAAAGCTATTATTATGAAATCATCCCCCTTCCATTTAAATAAGACAGGCTGTAACAGAAGGCTTTTCACAAACCTGCTGTTTACCTAATAGAAGCATCTTGTGGTCATCTTGGAGGAATTCACTTTCCTGCTTAGTTTGCCACGGAAGAGAAGGAGGGCCTTACAAAGAGAGCCCTAGGGTTTGCTCTGCTGTTAGATTTCCATTAACCACCAGAAGTCTGCCCGGGCATACTGTGTGTTTGCTCAGCCCAGGGTGGCAACATCTCAAGACCCACTGTGGTCTGGAAAGCCTTCCAAAGTCCTGAGTCTGTAATAAAGTAAACAGCCTGCACAGCCAGGCTTTGGTGTTATAGCACAGCCTGTGAATGTCTCCAGCTGAACTAAACCTCAGCAAGACCAAATACCATGTATAACAGGTAAATATGCTCTCGTACCTGTGGGGACCTTAGCTATTTCCTGTTACATAGTTCTTCACCACCAAACTATTGGAAATGTGATTGTAAAGTGCAGATAGGGAGAAATTCATTCTCTGAGATTTATTGAGGAGCTTTTCCCTAACTTAGTAACCATATTTTCCCATGAGTTCAAATTAGGGTACATAGTAATCCTATGTATGTGAATATATGCAGGATATATATATATATATATATATACTCACACATATATATATACATATACACGTATACATACATAGGATACATAGGATATACATAGGCTATATATACAGGATACATACACACATGCATTCATGGATATTATATATATATATATATATATATATATATATATACTCACACATATATATATACATATACACGTATACATACATAGGATACATAGGATATATTCCAGAGGTTTTTCATGTCTGATAAACCTGGGAATAAATCTGATCTTCCTTGACACTTGCATAAACATCTATTCTTAGGAACAATAAAAATTCAGTAAAACAGTAAGTTTCAAAATATGTAATAAAGTAAACAACTCACAAAATGATATTGATACAATATATATTTTATGGGTACATAAGTATATGCATAAACAACTGAAAA